>VWPU01018759.1:0-67251 GCA_013398955.1 Callaeas wilsoni | reverse complement strand
TTCCATTCCAATTCCATTCTGCCTCAATGGAGGTGCCAAGAACAGGCAGGGACAGAAAATAATTTTCCCTTTCCCCTCCTAAATCTGCCCTTCCTGGGGTTCAGGTACAGCCGTGGGTGGCTTTTGGGGACACAGAACCAAGAAAAAAGCCACTCTTTGTAAGTCAGGGTCAATCATTTCCTCCTAAGTTATTAACTGAGGCTGAGTTTCTCCAGGAGGGGGAAGGCAGTGGTGGGAGGGGGCTGTGTGGAGGCTGCCTTTGGTGGGAGCGGTACAAACAAGGAGGGTCCCGGAGGGGGAATTCCGGGCTCTCCGTGGGCAGAGGAGCTGTCTGGAGCTGAGGGGCGCCTCGGCTGTGCCCTGTGCCCTCACTGTGTCTCTCTGGTGACCCTTCCAGGCCATCATCCACCCCGACACAAACGAGACCATCTTCATGCCTTTCCGAATGTCAGGTACGGTTTGTCCCGGTGATTCACGTGGAATTTGTATGAAATGTTGGGGGGGGTTCTCCTCTTTTTGAACTGAATCTTGTCAGCATTTAGACCAAGATCAGGAAGGAATTCCAACACCAAAATCCCTTTGCAGGTGAGGAAAATAAAGATCCTAAATTGCTCCGTGGGATCTAGTGCTTAATATTTGCCTTTTTCCTTTCTCTTTCTCTTCTTTCTCCTTCTCTTTTTCCTTTCCTTCTCTTTTTCCTTTCCTTTCCTTCCCTTTTTCCTTTCCTTCCCTTTTTCCTTTCCTTCCCTTTTTCCTTTCCCTCCCTTTTTCCTTTCCCTCCCTTTTTCCTTTCCATTCCTTTTTCCTTTTTCCTTTTTCCCCTTTCCTTTCCTTTCCTTTCCTTCCCTTTCCTTTCCTTTCCTTTCCTTCCCTTTCCTTTCCTTTCCTTTCCTTCCCTTTCCTTTCCTTTCCTTTCCTTCCCTTTCCTTTCCTTTCCTTTCCTTCCCTTTCCTTTCCTTTCCTTTCCTTCCCTTTCCTTTCCTTTCCTTTCCTTCCCTTTCCTTTCCTTTCCTTTCCTTCCCTTTCCTTTCCTTTCCTTTCCTTCCCTTTCCTTTCCTTTCCTTTCCTTCCCTTTTTCCTTTCCTTCCTTTTTTCTTTTCCTTCCTTTTTTCCTTTCCCTCCCTTTTTCCTTTCCATTCCTTTTTCCTTTTTCCTTTTTTCTTTTTCCTTTTTCCTTTTTCCCCTTTCCTTTCCTTTCTTTTCCTTTCCTTTCCTTTCCTCATGGAGAAGACAGGAATTTCCTATTTTAAGGGGACCCCAGGCAGCGCCTTTGGCGTTTTTGAGGGATCTGTCGCTATTTGGGAGCATTTTAATTTTGCAGTAAATGGCAAAACGTGCTGCCCACAACATAAAGGGTGTAAAATAGAGGTGAGCAGCTTGATCCGTCCTCACTGGATGAAGAGGTGGGGGCTGAGGGGGTTTTATTCCCCAGGAAAGAGCGGGATGAGCCCTATTTCTGATATTTGATAGCCCCAGCATTGGGATTCCAGGAAGGATCAGCTTTTGTGCCTTAACGAGCTGTTTAATGATTAAAAATTGCCTCCTCCTCCCCTCTTTGGGGTGTCCCTCTGTGCTTGGGTCCCCAGCAGCTCTCCTGGGAATGCCAGAGCAGCCCTGGTGCTTTTTCAGCAGATCTATTGAAATCAGCAGGACCTTTTCCATGGTTTTGGGTGCATCTTCCCCTGACTGCTGGGCACAGGGAAAGGTGACAGGCTCGGGGCTTTGTGCCACGGTTCTGTGGGGACAAAGCTGAGGGGTGAAGTGGGGAGAGAAGCCAGGACCCTCTGCTTTGCTGCCTTGTCCTGTATTTGTCTTCCAAGTATTTCTTCCTCTCAGGTCTTTGCTCTTTCTGACTGTAAATTGGATCCAGGAAGCTTCATTCAGTAATACTGGGAAAATGCTCTGAGACCTTCTAGTGGAAGTCAGAGAGATGAATTATAATTAGCACAGGAATTGGCAGCCGCAGCAGGGGAAGAATGTGAAGCATTTGATTTTTGTGGTGCTCAATAAAATTTGAGGGAAAGACTTCTCTCTCTATATTAGAGAGCTTGAACCTCCCGGCACCTGGCATTAAGAGAGTTCCTCTCTCCTCCATCCTGGAAATTCCCTCCCTCGAGCTCTCCGCGCTCCTTTCCCACGCGAGCCGGGAATGAAGGAGCTCTCCCGGTACCAGTGAGAGGCTGCTGGGCGAGGAGGGAGCTGCGAGCTGCGGGACGCGGTCCCGCTGCGCCTGGGACGGGCTCGGCAGCCTGAGCGCTGCGGGAGCGGCTCCGGCTCTGCTCCTGCGGGGAGCCGGCAGCGCCGGAGGGGAGGGGGCGCGGGCAGCTGGGGCAGCTGGGGCAGCTGGGGAAGGGTCTGCAGAGCAGCAGGGCTGGCACGGGGAGGGAGCAGATGCCAGGCTGGGCCTGGCAGGGGCAGAATCCCCCTGGCCGGGGCAGGATCCCCCTGGCCGTGGCAGGATCCCCCTATCAGAGGACAGGATCCCCCTGGCAGTGGCAGGATCCCCCTGGCAGAGGGCAGGATCTCCCTGGCAGAGGGCAGGATCCCCCTGGCAGGGACAGGATCCCCCTGGCTATGGGAGAATCCCCCTGGCCATGGCAGCAGTCCCTGGCAGGGTCAGGATCCCGCTGTCCGTGACAGGATCCCGCTGTCCGTGACAGGATCCTCCTGTCCGTTGCAGGATCCCCCTGGCCGGGGCAGGATCCCCCAGGCAGGGGCAGGATCCCTCTGGCAGGGACAGGATCTCCCAGGCAGGGACAGGATCCTCCTGTCCGTTGCAGGATCCCCCTGTCCGTGGCAGGATCCCGCTGTCCGTGGCAGGATCCCGCGGTCCGTGGCAGGATCCCCCTGTCAGTGGCAGGGTCCCGCTGTCCGTGGCAGGATCCCGCGGTCCGTGGCAGGATCCCCCTGTCCGTGGCAGGATCCCGCTGGCCGTGGCAGGATCCCCCTGTCCGTGGCAGGATCCCGCTGGCCGTGGCAGCAGCAGTCCCTGGGTCGTTCCAGGCACAGCCAGGGGAGCAGGTCCCGGCTGGGCTCGCCCTGGGCTCTGCAGCCTGAGGAGTGCCCAGCAGCAGCTGGCACAGACTGGGCCTGCTGGGCAAACCTTGCCCACCTCAGCGGTTTCAGTTGTAGGGTGACTCTCACGCCACCGCCCAGGAGAAGCAGATAAAGGCAGGGGGAACCAGGAGGGTGCTGCAGCTGGAGGTTGGGGCATCAGGAGCAGGGCCAGGATGTCCCAGGGTGGTGGGAGCGAGGGCACCTCGTTGTGCCAGGGGTGGCTTCTGCCCTAAACTGGGACGTTGATTAAAATTAACATTCATTCATCTCCTTTTTCTTTTTTTTTTTCCATAGGTTACATTCCCTTTGGAACCCCCATCGTAAGTATTTGATTGTGGGCACCAAGAAAAGCATTCCTTAGCACAATTCTCCACACTCCACCTCAGCACCTCGTGACGTTCCCACAGGATTCCCAGCTCCCCATTTCCTGTTACCAAGGGTTCCGTCATGGAAAACCCACCCTCTGGATGAGCGTGTTTATCCATTATTAAGGGGTTTTATCTATTCACGTATTGAGGTTATTTATCTGTTATATATGAGGTTATTTATGAATTAACACAACCTCTGAGGTTATTTATTTATCTATTATTGAGGTTATTTCTCATTGAGGTTATTTCTTATTGAGGTTATTAACATATTGAGGTGATTTATCTATTATCTATCAGGTTATTGATGAATTAACCCAACCCCTATTTGAGGTTATTGACCTAATATTGAGGTTATTTATTTATTAACATATTGAGGTTATTTATCTATTATCTCTCAGGTTATTGATGAATTAACCCAGCCTCTGCTGGAGGTTATTTATCTACTGCTGAGGTTATTTATCTATTCATATATGGAGGTTATTTTTTATTATCTCTCAGGTTATTGATGAATTAACCCAACCCCTATTTGAGGTTATTGATCTACTATTGAGGTTTACATATTGAGGTTATTTATCTATTATCTCTCAGGTTATTGATGAATTAACCCAGCCTCTGCTGGAGGTTATTTATCTACTGCTGAGGTTATTTATCTATTCATATATGGAGGTTATTTTTTATTATCTCTCAGGTTATTGATGAATTAACCCAGCCTCTGCTGGAGGTTATTTATCCATTTAACATCGTTCACACAACCTCCTTCAGCATCTTCATCTTCCCCTCTGCGAAGCTGAACTCATTGCCTGCAAAATGCAACTCCTGCAACTCTCAGATTTCAGTTTTGGACAGTTTTATTTTGCATTTCCGTGGTTTGAGAGTCTCTTCCCAACGTGAGGAGCTCCAGCTCGGCCAGGCCGGTGCCCTGCGCTCTCGTTTGGATTAATTAAAGCAGAGAGTGCTCTCCTGAGGTTATTGCTGAGGGTGGGGGTGATTTGTCCTTGTTATTGTGAATTTTGTGGGTGTTTGGGTGCTCTCCGTGGCAGGAGCCTCTTCTCCTGCTGCTGAAACCTCAGCTCGTCTGAACAGGGATGATTCCTTAACCCCACTTGTGTCTGAATGGGGAAACTGAGGCCCAGAGTTTTTTTGGCACCCAAAAAATTGGTGCCGAAGGCAGTTGGTCCTCAAAGCCACCAGCTCTCGGTGCAGCTCGTTAGATCATTGAAAGGGTTGAAGGAGCAAAGTACACCAAATTTAATCTCCTTAAACCCGCTGGTGCTCTAGGCTAGGTTCAAGGTTGTCACCCTTGAACGGCGGTAACGAGGTCGGTCCCTAAACGCAGGGGTCGCAGGGCTGCTGCTGTTTGTTGTGGTGAGAAAAGGCTTGCTGGGAACTTTGTGTGGGGCATTTTAAAAGAAAAGGTTAAACAAAAATGAGTTAACGATCAAATTGACAATGAAATCGGCCCCAATCCAGAGCTGTCAGAGGAGCCGAGAGCTGTCAGATGAGCCCAATTTCAGGAGCTGTAAAGGATAAACTGGAACCTCTTGTCATTTAGAAAAAAAAAAAAGAACCAAAAAAAAAAAAAAACCCAAACGTTTCAAATGTTAAAATTAAAATGTAACATTTATGCCAATCGATCTGTGAAATTTAGTGACAAAATTGGCAGCCTGCTCCAGCATAAAAACAGTTTGAGTCTTGTATTTCACAAAGGGGGATGGGATTTCCTCAAGAGAGGCTGCGCTGGGCTCGGGCTGGGCCCTCCTCGTCCCGAGCCGGGCGGGATTTGGGGTCAGCTGGACACCCCGAGCCGTGAGCGGGGTGGGGATGAGCAGTTTAGGGCCATCTCCTCCCTGGGGGTATTCCCTCTGCAGCCCAGGCAGCATCATTCAGTCTGGGGGAGCTCATTGTGGAGGGGATTAAGGGCTGGGGAAATAATGGGATCTTGGCTGGCCCCGCAGCAGCTCCCCTGACACCTCCAAATCCCAGGAATGTTTGTTCTTCCCGGCTCACAGCCCTGGGCTTTGCCTCTCCATCCTTTCTGGGCCGGGTTTGGGACCGACCCCGCAGCGCTCCGGGGGCAGAGCGGGGACAGGACGGGATGTGCGTGAGGGTGCAGAGTTTGGCTTTGCCCTTTTCCCCCATTTTCAGCCCAGGAGGGAGAGGATCCGGCCTCTGGAATTCTCTCCCTGCGCTGCAGGGCCGAGATGTGCAAGGCAGCTGCAGGGCTGGTGTTTCCTCCTCTTGGGGGAAAAGATTTATCCACATTCAGGAAATTCAGCCTCAAACTGGGCCTTGAGGACAGAGCCCAGCACCACCCACAGCTTTTTTAGCCTTTTATAACCTATTTCCCCCGCCATCCAAAATCGAGAGGGTCTCCATGAGGTTTTAGAGGACCCCTGAGGAGCCAGGTGGGAATCTGGGGCTGCAGGTGACTGTCACACCTTAGGCAGGATTTGGGGTTTGCAGAGGAGAGCTGGGGCTGCCCAGAGCTCCCTAATGTCCCAGTGGTGGCTTTGGGGCCACGGAGGGCCCTTCACACCTGATCACCAATTAAATTCCGTCGCTGACACTTCGCCAGTGTTTAGAAGCTCTTTTTTCTTTTTTTCATTTTTTTTATTTTGTTTTCCTTCTTAGTTATTTTTTCCCCTGACAGTAATTAAAAGTGAAATTGTACATTTCTTGACAGACTCTTGCACATATGGAGAGTTTGCATTTAAACGTGCCTCTTTCAGTCATACAGATTTTGGGTGCTCTTTTTTTTTATTTATTTATTTTCCGCCGGAATTTTCCCCCGGCGCTCAGCCCCAGCCTCTGCCTCGCCGTGTTCTTCCCGAGCCTCATTATCCCGCCGGCTCCGGGGCACGGGGCAGCGAGGCCCGAGGAGGGTCCCGGCCCGGCGCCTTCATTTGGCGCTGCGCTAATTAACGCCGAGCTCTGCGTGGGGAGCGCAGCCGTAAATTAGTGGGACTCGCTGGAGGCTGGCGCAGGGCCAGCGAACAAAGTCACTGCAACTCCACGAGAGGCTGTGGGAGGAAAAGCTGGAGGAGGAGGAGGAGAAGGGAGAGAAGATGGGAATGAAACGAGGCCGCCCAACGCCATCCCCTTTTGTGCGGTGTTGTTTCTCCGCGTCCCGAATGGCGACGTTTCCTCCTCTCCAGCCGCTGCAGATGTGCAGGGACGGCTCCAGCTCATCCCTGGGACAAGGGGGGGGTCTGTCCCTTCCCAAATTCCTGGGAAGGAACTGAGGAATCGCTGGGGAAGGTCTGCGGGTGGGAATGAGCTCACGGCTCTCCCGCCTCGGAGGCACGAGCGGCCTGGAAGCGAATGTGTGGGAATGAACGGGGTCGCTCCGGCTCTTCATCCCGTGGGGTTGTGCAGCCAGGAAGCACCTCCGGAGCTACGGGGTGCTTAGGGCACAGGAAGGGAGGGAATGGTGTCGAGGAGTCTCTCCTCTTGCCTGTTTCTTGCTGAGGATTCGTTGTCCTGCCACCGTTTGTGGGGCTGATCGTCGCGATCCCCGTGGCTGCATCGCTTTCCTCTTCCTCAGTTTCTTATGCTCTAAAAGGAAAAACTGCCCTAAGCCAGGAAAAATGGCCCTAAACCAGGAAAAATGGCCCTACAAGAAGAAAAACTGTCCTAAACCAGGAAAAATGGCCCTAAACAAGAAAAACTGCCTTAAACCAGGAAAAATGGCCCTGAAAGAAGAAAGCTGTCCTAAACCAGGAAAAATGGCCCTACAAGAAGAAAAACTGTCCTAAACCAGAAAAAATGGCCCTACAAGAAGAAAAACTGCCCTAAACCAAGAAAAACTGCCCTAAACCAAGAAAAACAGTCTTAAACCAGGAAAAATGGCCCTGAAAGAAGAAAACTGTCCTAAACCAGGAAAAATGGCCCTACAAGAAGAAAAACTGTCCTAAACCAGAAAAAATGGCCCTACAAGAAGAAAAACTGCCCTAAACCAAGAAAAACTGCCCTAAAACAAGAAAAACGGTCTTAAACCAGGAAAAATGGCCCTAAACCAGGAAAATTTGCCCTACAAGAAGAAAAACTGTCTTTAAACCAGGAAAAATGGCCCTGAAACAAGAAAAACTGCCTTTAAACCAGGAAAAATGGCCCTGAAAGAAGAAAACTGTCCTAAACCAGAAAAAATGGCCCTACAACAGGAAAAACGGTCCTAAACCAGGAAAAATGGCCCTACAACAGGAAAAACTGTCCTAAACCAGGAAGAATGGCTCTAAACAAGAAAAAATGACCCTACAAGAATAAAAACTGTCTTTAAACCAGGAAAAATGGCCCTGAAAGAAGAAAACTGTCCTAAACCAGAAAAAATGGCCCTGAGACAAGAAAAATTGCTCCAAACCAGGGAAAAGATCCCTAACCTGGGCAAAACAGTGCTAAGGGCAGTGTTTTGTGTGCCTCAGACGGGCTCTGCGGAGCCGTGTCCTCGTGGCACGGTGAGACGTGGCCGAGGGTGCCCTCAGGCCCAGGACGCACCTGGGTGGCCTCGGGTGCAGGCCCCAGCGGGGAACATCTGGCCAGATGTGCTGGGCCAGGCTGCCCCGGCCCCAGCTCGTAACCCCGGCGCAGCTCCCGCAGCTCGGGCCGGGACATGCCGACGAGGATTGGTTAATTAATTCGTTAAAACAAGTCCCAGACAGCAGCGACGTGCTCCCAAGGTGGCTCTGCTGGCCTCAGATGTTCCAGTGGGATTTTTTCCTGGCGCTCCAAGCAGGGAATGTGCCAGAGGAAAAGGAGAACCCCCCTTGAACACTGCCACACTGCCAGTAGGGACAGCTTTGAGCCCTTGCCTCCGCACAGTGTTTGTGTTTCCCCCCAGAAATACCTGGATTAGGGAATTGTTCAGATTTTAACGGGCAGTGTCGGCTGCCCCGGGATTTTCAGGGTGTATTACAAGCGGGAATTAAAGGTGCAGAGCTTTCAGGGGCAGCGCCATCCGCCAGTTCCACCCCTGGAAAATGGAGAGACAGGAGGCTGATAATGACTGGAATGAAAAAAAATAACTGGAATGAAATAAAGCCAGGAATGAGGATAATTTATTCAAGTCCCTGGAAATCAGCTTGGCTGTTTGCATGCCTGGAAAAGCACGGAGAGCAAACCAGGGATGCTTTAATAATGAGAGAATCTCTCCTCTTGCAGGTTGTTGGTCTTCTCCTGCCCAACCAGACCCTGGCCTCCACTGTGTTTTGGCAGGTAACGCTCCTTGGGAAGGGTGGGAATGTGGAGAGGGAAGAGCTGAGTTTTGCCCGAGGACAGACTGGCGGTGTGGCTGTCCCGCCCTGGGACAGGACGTGGCCGGGTGCCTTTAGGGAAAGGCCTGGAAGGGGCTGTAAACAAATCTGGGCTCCACTTTCCATCCCAGCCCTGCCTGTGCCATGGCAAGGAGGAGGCAGAACAGACCAGAACCAAAATTCAGCTTTTTGGAGCCGTTTTGTCCGGGTGTAAATGATTGTTCTGTGTGCATATCCATGGAAATGTTGGCCCTAAACTCACACATCTGCCTTTTGGAGGACACAGACTTGGGATCTTCCTTGGGGAGTTCATGTTGGAAGGGCAACATCTGTGCAGGGATGGGGATGGCAGTCCCAGGAATTTTGGGAATAGGCGTGCATGGCAAAGCCCAGGACTTCTGCATTCAGTCTGCTACAAGAGCTTTGGGGGAAAATAATCTGTGTGTAGGGAGGTGCTGGTGTAAATTCCCATCAGAATTCTGGGAATTAAGAGTAAGGGGAGGAAGGAGGCACGGGAGATCCATAGTAAACACACCACCAAGTGTGATTCCATCGCCAGCTGAAAGGAAGGAACAAGTTATTTTCAGCCTCCCTTTTTAGTGGCAAATGCCTTTTTATTGTCTGCAGTGTGAGCGGTGATAGCGAGTTCTGCAGGCAGGAAGGCTCCGAGCAGGGCGGGATCTGCCGGGAGCGTGGGGAAGGGAAGGCGGCAGGGCCGGGAGCACAGCGGGACGGGAGCACAGCGGGACGGGAGCACAGCGGGACGGGAGCACAGCGGGACGTGCCAGGAACCGGTGCTCTGGTGGATGTGGCTGGGAGCTGCCCCAGGTGGAGAGGAGGAGTGGCTGGGGGCATCCTGAGCCGCTCAGGGGCTTGAAGGCCGCTCACCTTCCCTGTTTAGGGACATCTGAGATGGAATCCCAGGCTGGTTTGGTGGGAAGGGACCTTGAACCCCATCCCGTTCCAGCCCAGGTGGGCAGGGACACATCCTGCTGTCCCGGGGTGCTCCGAGCCCTGTCCAGCCTGGCCTTGCACTCTCCCAGGGATGGGCAGCCACAGCTGCTCCGTTCCAGTGCCAGTTTAATGCCAGCTGTGTCCGTGAGCTGGGACATCTGCTCATCTCCTGCTCCTCAGAAGCCTCCTGTGAACCTCTGGGACCCTTTGGAGCTTAGGAGGTGGCTGCTGAAATGGGCTTCCTGCTGCACCCTGACTACAGATGGATTTGATCAGGACACCAGGAGGAATTTCTTCGCGTTGAGGGTGATAGGATATTGGAAGGGGCTGTCCAGGGGAGTCCCCACCCTGGAGGTGTCCCAGGAAGGCCTGGATGTGGCACTCAGTGCCCTGGGCTGAGGACAAGGTGGGGAGTGGGCACAGCTCGGACTCGGTGACCTTGGAGGGATTTTCGAACTTCAGTGATCCTGGGATTCTGTGAAAATAAAGGCCAACAGCGCTGAGGGGGATCAGGCCAGGAGGGGAGTTGCCCATCCACCCATCCAGCATCCAGGGAAGCTGAGCTGCCCTCAGGGCACCGGATACCTTGGAATTTCCATCTCTCCATTTGAAGGGCATCAGATCAGACCCAGACCCTGCACCAGCGAGGTGCTGAGCTGGGAGCAGTCCCAAGGCAGACGAGTTTTCCCTCAGAACTCCCAGAATCCCGGATTTTGCTGGGGTTTGTGCTAATGCTGTGTCTCTCTGTCCCTGCAGTGGTTGAACCAGAGCCACAACGCGTGTGTGAACTATGCAAACCGCAACGCGAGCAAGGTGAGCGCTCCGGGAGCCAGCTGTGGGCAGGGAAACACAAATCCTGGCTCTTCCCTGGCCATGGAACCCCCGGAATGGACACTGAGGGATGTCTGCATTGGCTATTGTCCCATGTTTAAACTCAATGTGACCAGCGAGAGGATCTGGGAATTGCTCGAGGCACAGAAATGGTGCTCAGGGCCTCAGAGCTGAACTAGTCCATGGTCCTAACTGGTCTGGAATGGTTTAACTGGGGTCTAAAACAGCACAGAGCAGAATGGTCCCTGGGTTGGGGGAGCAGGAGGTGATCCATGATCCCATCTCCTGAGGATTCTGTACACACTGCCAGCAGTGGGAAGTGCTGGGGCTGTGCCTGGGAAGTGGAGGGAAGTGCTGGGGCTGTTCCTGGGAAGTGGAAGGAAGTGCTGGGGCTGTCCCTGCTCCATTCCCTGCTGGGGCTGTCCCTGTTCCATTCCCTGCTGGGGCTGTCCCTGCTCCATTCCCTGATGGAGCTGTTCCTGCTCCATTCCCTGCTGGGGCTGCCCCTGCTCCATTCCCTGATGGAGCTGCCCCTGCTCCTTCCCTGCTGGAGCTGTCCCTGTTCCATTCCCTGCTGGGGCTGTCCCTGCTCCCTTCCCTGGTGGGCTGTTCCTGGGAAGTGGAGGGAAGTGCTGGGGCTGTCCCTGCTCCATTCCCTGATGGGGCTGTGCCTGGGAAGTGAAGTGCTGGGGCGGTTCCTGCTCCATTCCCTGCCGGGGCTGTTCCTGGGAAGTGGAGGGAAGTGCTGGGGCTGTCCCTGCTCCCTTCCCTGGTGGGCGGTGCCTGGGAAGTGGAGGGCCGTGCTGGGGCTGTCCCTGCTCCCTTCCCTGCTGGGGCTGTTCCGGGGAAGGGGAGGGCAGTGCTGGGGCTGTTCCTGCTCCCTTCCTTCTCTTCAGCCTCCATTCATCCCGTGTTGGGATGTGGGAAGGGGAGCTGGAATCCATCCAGCTCATTGAGAGGACATTTCACAGACGAAATACTGACTGTGGCGAGTTTGGGGTTCAGCTCTAGAGGGTAGAAATGCTAATTTGGTACCATTTGCTGAGTTTCACTCACATCCTCCCTTTGAGCTGCTATTATTATAATTTTCTGATGCCAATTAATTTTCCATTCCCTTTAACCTTGCTCAGGAGGCCACGATTCCCTCGCTTTTGCCTCTCGGGATGACAGACCATGTGTCACAGAACAATATGACAAAATTAAACCAGTCTCTGCTTTGAAACAAATACACCAAAAAACAAAACAAACAAACAAAAAACCACTAAAAAAAAGGGTTGAATATTAATAACCAGAAGTTTGTTTATTGAAAATATGTTTTGTTTCTCTTTCCAAAGCCTTCTCCGACATCCAAGTTCATCCAGGGCTACTTGGGAGCTGTCATAAGTGCTGTCTCAATAGCAGTGGGTAACTCTTTATATCTCTGGATTTCATGACTTGGGAGATGTTTTTGGGGTTGCCGAGCATGTTTATATCTTTCGATTGACTCAACCCCATCTTGATAACCAGCAAACGCTGTCCCTGAGGTGTGGCTGTCCCTGCATGCCCGAGCTTTGCACCGGAACCGGAATCCCAGCACCTCCCGCGCTGCGGCTTTGCTGCTCTGTGAACTCCGACTCTCCCCTCGTGCATTAATCGGTGGTGAATTAATTAACCAGGCGAAATTAGAGACCTCGAGGCTGCAGGGTCCTGGGTGGCAGCTGAGGGGAGGCAGGGTTCTGGAATGTTCTCCTAGGGGGTTGGCACCTTGATCCGCAGTGCTGGGAATTACATCTTCCCCTGTGGACGTGTTTCAAGCTGGAGACGGTGTTCAGGTCACGGCATGGAATCCCAAACTGCTTTGGGTGGGGAGGGACCTTAAAGCTCCTCCAGGGCCACCCCATCCATGGGCAGGGACACCTCCCACTGTCCCAGGCTGCTCCAAGCCCCAGTGTCCAGCTTGGCCTTGGGCACTGCCAGGGATCCAGGGGCAGCCACAACAAATCTAGGAATTCCAGCCCAGCCCCTCCCCACCCTCCCAGCCAGGAATTCCTTCCCAAGATCCCACCCCAATCTCCCCTTTCCCAGTGGGAAGCCATTCCCTGTGTCCTGTCCCTCCATCCCTTGTCCCCAGTCCCTCTCCAGCCCTCCTGGAGCCCCTTCAGGCCCTGCCAGGGGCTCCGAGCTCTCCCTGGATTTTTCTCTTTTTTAGGGGAACATTCCCAGGTGTCCCAGCCTAGCTCCAGAGCAGAGGGGCTCCAGCCCTGGAGCAGCTCCAGGGTCTCCTCTGAAGTTCTGTGTGGAGTAATCTATGAGAGAGGAACTTTTAACATCCCTGAAACACGATCTTGTGGCTTTTAATATCACATTCCCAGGAGCACAGGCTGACATCAGGAGCAGGATCAGCTCATCCCAAAGGGGCAGGAACAGTTTTGAGGAGCAACTTGGGAAAGTTATTCCTTACGCTGGGTTTTCAAATAAGCCCTGAGCTGGGTGGTTTTACCTTTTCCTTTGGAACATTAAAGATCCCACAGCAGCTGGTATTTTTTCCTCTGGCCAAGACATTTTCCCATTTTCTTGGGTCACAGAGGGTTTCCTTTTGCTCCTTGTGGAGCTCCTGGACCAAAGGGTGTGGAGCTGTTTAAGCACCTCGAGGTGTTGAGGGAAAACTCCGTTTTACTGGACTCAGCTGTGCCGGGTGGTTTTCCACGTCACTGTCTGTGTGCTGGGCAGTGCTGCTGCTCCTGTCCCCTCTGCTGTCCCTTCCTGCGGAGCTCTCCCCGCTCACAGCCCAGCCTGGCTGCCCTGAGCTCCCACCTCCATCGCCCGCGGAGCTGCGCCCGCTCTTCCCGCGGACGTGTAACCCTAATCCCCATCCCAACAACCTCGGTGCTTCCGTTCTCAATCCACAGCTTCCTGGGGAAGCGCGGGATGGTCTCCCTGACCTCCTCAGTCCTTAGGCCAGCATTTTTGTCACCCTGTGGGTCCCTAACCTGGATGTGCTGCTGCCGCTCACACCCTGCCTTCCAACCCCGGCACGCTCCGGTGCTGCTGATTCCGTGGTTCTGGCATTAATGCTCCTCTCCCTCTTGGAACAGGGGCAGATTAGAGGGGCAGCAGACACGGACAAGGATCTTGGCAGAGCTTTGTCCCCCGAGAGGCTGGGAGGCTTTGGTAAGGAGCGCTTGGAGCGTGGAGGTGTCCGTGCTGGGACAGCCGACACAGGGCTTGGGAATCTTCAGTTCCTTGGGCTGGCTCGGATCCTGCAGAGCAGCTGGAGCAGAAGGGCAGCTCCAGAGTGCAGGAGGGACCATCAGGGTGCTGTGGGAAACACCCCTGTGAAAAGAGGCATGAGAAGCTCCATGAGATTTGTAGGGGATAAAATCGGGGCATTTCAGCCTCTTGCAAGCAGAAATCTCCCTGCAAGGGGGAGCTCCTGCCTCCCTGGAAGTGCCGCGGTGTCCCCCAGACTGGGATCCCACCGGGATGCCCAGGGTGTGTGGAACAGCCGTGGGTTGGAGCTGTGGAGCTCGGGGGGTCAGAACAGTGCTGCAGGGAGAGGCAGGAGCTTTTCATGGATCCGTGGATGTGGTTGTGGGGTGGAGAAGGGCAAAAACCTTCACGGGTTCTTCTCCTTCCTGATGCTGGAAGGAGATTTTCCTCCACGTGAAATATGAAGGGCAGAGCCTTCACAGGTGCTTTTTCTCCGTGTGGAACATGAGGTGCTGCCGCCTTTAAAGGTTCTCCTTCCTGATGTTGGCAGCTTTTCTTCCACACGGAGCATGAAGGGCAGCAGCCTTTCGAGGTTCTTCTTCTGGATGTTGGGAGGTTTTCCTCCAAGTGGAGCATGAAGGGCAGAAGCCTTTCAAGGTTCTTCTTCTGGATGTTGGGAGGTTTTCCCCATGTGGAGCATGGAGGGCAGCAGCCTTTCGAGGTTCTTCTTCTGGATGTTGGGAGGCTTTCCTCCAAGCGGAGCATGAAGGGCAGCAGCCTTTAGAGGTTCTTCTTCTGGATATTGTGAGGTTTTCCTCCAAGCAGAGCATGAAGGGCAGCAGCCTTCACAGGTGTTTTTTCCTGATGTTAGGAGGTTTTCCCCACGGGGAGCATGAAGGGCAGCAGCCTTTGGAGGTGTTTCTCCTTCCGGATGTTGGGAGGTTTTCCCTATGGGGAGCATGAAGGGCAGCAGCTTTGGAGGTTCTCCTTCCTAATGTTGGGAGGTTTTCCCTATGGGGAGCATGAAGGGCAGCAGCCTTTGGCGGTGTTTCTCCTTCTGGATGTTGGGAGGTTTTCCCTATGTGGACCATGAAGGGCAGCAGCCTTTGGAGGTGTTTCTCCTTCCCGATGTTGGAAGAAGACCTTCCCAGCGGAGCAGGCGGTGGCACAGGGGTGTGTGCGGCGAGGTCGCTGTGCCCTGCTGTCCCCGCAGATGTCCCAGCCGGGAACGCTCCTGGAGCGCGTGTTTCTGTGGAATGTTGTGTCCTGAGATCCCTCACGATCCCGGCAGCCTGGAGAAGCCCGGCAGGGCAGGCAGGGATTTGGGTATGGGGTCAGTCATTAGAGGGAGCCCTGGCTGCAGCGGGGAAGGGCCGGGAGGAGCCCGGAGAGGACGGAGCGGTGGGTTTGTGACTCTGCTTCCCACCAGCCTCGCCCTCTGGGTCCTGGACACGCAAACTGCTCCCTCAGGCGCTGGATGAGCAGGTTGTGGCCTCATTGTCTTGCAGTTACATGGGAAGCCTTGGGAAATCTTTGGGAATATCCCGATGTTCTTCCCTTTTTAGAGAGAGAGGAATTGCTGCAACCACAGCTCCTGATTTCCAGCGCTGCAGCGGGAATGTGGGGAGGAATCAATGTTACTGTGTTTGGTATTTCCCCCATATTCCCTTTCCTCTCTGCCTACCCCCAAGCCAAGTCACAGCACAGCTTCTTGCAGGGAGAGCTGTGCCAGCTCCGGAATTTCACCCCTTCTCCCGTGCATGACTCGGGTGAAGGAATCACCCGAAGTAAAGCTGGGAAAGGGGTTTGGGTTGGGACAAATCCCAAAGCTCATCCCATTCCAGCCCTGCCGTGGCCAGGGACACCTCCCACTGTCCCAGGCTGCTCCAAGCCCCAGTGTCCAACCTGGCCTGGGACAGCTCCAGGGATCCAGGGGCAGCCACAGCAAATCTGGGAATTCCATCCTCTAAAATCTGTTTCTCTTTCTTTCTATGATTGTAGTTTATTTTTATCCCCCTCTCCCTCCACCAGCCTCTTTCCTGCCTTTTCTTTTGCTCCCTCATTTTACCTCTGTTCTGAACAGAGTGGTAATGTAAATTTTTTTCCAAACAGTTGAGTGGATTCCTGGGATTAGGCTCCAATTCCTGATATCTGGCTGCTGTTCATGCTGGTGGTGGATGAAGTGCAATTAATACCAGCTGGTTTTCCTAAACAAGGCAAACAAAGGCAGGGAGAAGTAAAAAGACTTGAGAAAGACCAAGCGTGTTTTAAATGTTTGGAATTTTTTATTCCCCCAGTATTCCAGTGCCAAGAGCTGCACAGATAAGGGGGGCTGTGATTAGACAGAAGCTCTTTCCAGCTGACACACACACTCTTGCTCTGCCATTTTTCACACTTTTAGGAGGTTAAAAAAGCTGCATGAAGCTGATTTTATTGGTAATGATTGCTTTTCAGGTATTATAATTTTATATATAGAATGATTATTAAGAATATTATTATTTAAGCATGGAAGTAGGTTTCTTTTGCCCAGGGAAACTGGGGCTGCCCCATCCCTGGAAGTGCCCAAGGCCAGGCTGGAGCACCCTGGGACAGTGGAAGGTGTCCCTGCCTATGGTAGGGGGTGGAATGAGAGGGGATTTAAGGCCCTTCCAAGCCAAACCATTCCAGGATTTCCTGGTTCTTAATCTCAGATCCAAACTCCATTTACTGTGGCATTGCTGATCCCTTTTGGTTCTGACCCAGCTCTTCAGGACTTTGGCCTTAGACTCAAACTCCTCTTTGGGGTCAGAAGTGACTTTTTGGGGCTGTGCTGAAACAGCTGAAAATTAAATCAGCGCCAGCTGAGGACCATAAGCAGCCGTTCCCTGTTTTCTGCCCTGTCACTGGTGCTGGGACCTTTGGCTTGGTGGCTGGTGGGGTTAGCCCGGGGTGGCCTCACCTGCAGCCACGGGGTCACTCCTCGGGTCCCTCTGAACCTTCTCCGTGAAGCCTCCCCCGGTTTCGCTGTGAGTCCCCGCTGGGACTGGAGCTTTCTCCATCAGCTCTTCAATTTCCCTCATCGCCGCTCCAAGTTCTGCCAGGAGCAGCTCCGAATCCTGCTCCTGGTGCTGCTGGAGACCTTGTGGGGGCTCTCCAAAGGGTTTCTCTCTCCGGCAGCACCTTCTGGTCGCGCGTCCTGGGAGCTGTGGCTCAGCCCCTCCGTGTCCATCCGGGGCCGCTCCGTGTGCCCCGGAGGGGCCCCGGCCCCGGTGCTGCTGGCACTGCCCCTCCCTGGCACAGGACGGGCTCTGGGGAGCCCCGGCCAGGGCACAGAGTCTGTTTTGGGGCCGTAGCTCCACCGGGAGAGCCCTCGGTGACAGCCAGGGTGACACCGAGCTGCCTTTGGGACAGGGCCTCCGTTCTCCCGCAGGAAAAGGGGAGCCCAGCCAGGCGTGTGAGACCAGCCCCTCTGGTGTGCGGGGTTGGGCGTTTGCCCCAATTTCCAAGCTCCAGTTTCCTTCCCCTTCCCAGCAGCCCGGGGTTTGTAACTTCCAGCAGGGTTTATTTCAGTGCACATTTGGGGTTTATGGGCCTGTCAGCTCAGAGACAAATAAATATTTGGTTCTCACTTAGCAACCTGAGCTAAATTCTGACGAAAGTAGGTGTTCTGTCTTCTTCTGGGTGAGAGGGAGAAGCAGTGTCACCATGGCTGCAGCGGGGCTGAGGGGTTTGGCTTGATCCTACACTTCAAATGTGCCTGCTCAGCACCTGGATGCTCATTGCCTTCACCTCGCCAGCTAACCTGGGTTAAAATTCAGGTGACTAATGCCAGTAATGCCAGCTCCTAATGACCCGCCTTGGACTCACTGCTGGTCCCGCAGGAGGGCGTTTGAAGCAGCTCTTCACGGGCAGCCCCAGAGCTTTTGTTTCAGAAGTGCTTTCTTGCTTCCTGACCCTAAATCCTGACTCTGGACGAGCCGCCGGAGGTCGGGAACAGCTGCCAGTGGGATTTACTGATGCTCTGGGTTATCCACAGTGAGCACAACTCTGAAAGCCTGTGGAGTTACCCTTGAGTGTGTTTGGAACCAAATTAGGTGAAAACTGGAGAGGAGCAGGACAGTGTTAGTGTCCTGGTCTGTGTGTATCCTGGGGCTGGAGCTGGGAAAGGGGCTGGAGAATTCCTGAGGGAGCTGGGAAAGGGGCTGGAGAATTCCTGAGGGAGCTGGGAAGGGGCTCAGCCTGGAGCAAAGGAGGCTCAGGGGGGACCTTGTGGCTCTGCACAACTCCCTGACAGGAGGGGGCAGCCGGGGGGGATTTGGGATCTGCTCCAGGGAACAGGGACAGGAGGAGAGGGAACGGCCTCAGGCTGGGCCAGGGGAGGGGCAGGGTGGAGGTTGCACCAGCAATCCCATTCCTTCCCATTCCAGAAATCCCACTCCTTCCCATTCTAGCAATCCCATTCCTTCCCATGCCACCAATCCCATTCCTTCCCTTTCCGGCAATCCCATTCCTTCCCCTGCCAGCAATCCCATTCCTTCCCCTGCCACCAATCCCATTCCTTCCCCTGCCACCAATCCCATTCCTTCCCATTCTAGCAATCCCATTCCTTCCCATGCCACCAATCTCATTCCTTCCCTTTCCGGCAATCCCATTCCTTCCCTTTCTATCAATCCCATTCCTTCCCTTTCTAGCAATCCCATTCCTTCCCCTGCCAGCAATCCCATTCCTTCCCACACCATCAATCCCCTTCCTTCCCGTGCCGTGGGCTCCACCATCCCGGGATTGTTCCTCCCTCCCCGCTCCCACACTGAACTCTCGCACACCATTTCTCGCTCTGCTCTCCAGGTGGAGGTGCCCCTGTGGATTTTTCCAATCCAGCTCCTTGTTCCCGATAATTGTCTGCGAGGCTGCGCTGACAGCCTGTGAATGGGGTGTGATGTCCATAATCAGCCGGGGAGAGCTGGAGCCCCCCCACTGCCTCGGGTCTATCCTGCTCAGGGCAGCCAGGAAACATTTAGGAGCTGGAGGAAGTCGGGAGAGGGATGGGAAGGGATGGAGCGCGGCCTGGCTCCCTCCTCCGTGGGGAGCAGGAGGAAATTCCCAGGGGATCCGAGGAGCTGGTGATAAACTTGTTTGATAAACTTGTTTGATAAACTCTAAAGTCTGCGACTCTCTGCTCAAAAGCTCCTGTTCCTGCACATCCCCTTCCCTGTTGAGTCTCAGATTCCAGAAGGGTGTGGTTGGATCTCTCAGACTGGAAACTCAGTCTGGCAATTCCTCACGGAGCCCAGAAATCGCTGGAGCTGTAGCAGCCATTCCCAAAGCACAGCCTCGAGCCTTTGGTGCAGTGGGTGACAAGGACACGGGGTTCTCTGGGAATGCTCCCGGTGCCCAGCAGCTCTCACCTCTGGAGTCAGGAGCACCTGGCAACTGCTGGGTCCTGCCAAGCCCATCCCTGGAAGTGTCCCAGGCCAGGCTGGACGGGGCTTGGGGCAGCCTGGGATGGTGGAAGGCGTCCCTGCCATGGCAGGGGGCTGGAAGTAGAGGATCCTTAAGGTTCCTCCCAACCCAACTGGCTGTGTGATTCCGTGATTCCACGACTGTCCCCTCCCAAACTCCATGTGCTCCTCTGCAGCATTTTCTCTCATTTCACTGGGATGTCTCCCATTTCCAGGAGGTTTGTTCTCATCCCTTCTCTTCCTTCTGCCCCAGCCCATCCCCACGACCCCCAGGAGCTGTGCTGCCTCTGGACAGGATCCAGGTGCATGGAAAACTTGGTATTGAGGCAACGCCCTCTTGTCTTGGGCATGGCCCCCCATGCTCCTTTCTCCATCATCTCCCAAACCAAGTTTGTCTCGTTACCAGCATGAATCCCATTTTCCTCCACTTTTGCTCCAGACTGCACCATTTTCTTCCCTTGAAGCATCCAACTGTGGGGCTGCTGTGGTCATCCCTCCTGGAATTGTCTTGGGAGTGATGTTTCCTCCTTCCCTTACTCTTGCTCCTCTCTAACTTCCTTCCCCACTTGGATCCTTATTGCTTTCCCTTCCCTTAGACTCCTCCATTCTGTTCTCCTTGGCTTGGGAAAGCTCCAGTTGGGAAAGAGCCCAGTTTTCCATCTCTCTGCCTCCATCTTCACCTCCCAGCCCTAATGAATGAGTTTTTTCCTTCCTTCTCCTAATGCTCTTTTCTCCAGCTTGGCTGAATGGGACTCATCAGCTCCAATTAGTTCTAATTCAATCTGGTGACTGGGGGGATGAAGGATAACCTCCTTTGGAGCCAGTCCCTCTTTCCAAATTGGCTTTCCAGGTCCCTTGGGGCAGCCAAGGAGCTCCACTGCAGCGCTCAGGGCTGCCCCAGAGCTGAATCCCTTAAATCAGTGGAGATTTCTCCAGCACAGTTCATGAAGCCTGGGGAGCGGCTCAGCCACGTTTAGGTGGTGTCATCTACCAGCTGATGCTCGCTGGACTCCTAAGATTCCTTGATTTTATAAAAATTCCCTCTCAATATGGAGTGAAATAACTCCTTGGTTGGATTTTCTGCTCTAGGCCTGGTTTAAGAGGTGTGGGTATAGACGTCTAGCAAATGGCTCAGTCCTTGCCAACGTCAGGCATTCAAACCCCTCTCTGAGGCTTCAAAAATCTTCATAAAAGGCAGAAAAAAGCAGGGAATTTTTTTAAAAATCCTGTGAGTTTAGAATTGGTGTCTTGGTGGGTGAAAGGACAGAACTTTCTGAGACAAGAAGGAGAAGAAAAGGAATCGGAAATGTTGGTCTCTGACAGGGTCTGATGATTCCGGCTTCGAAGTGCAGCGACGTCACGAACGTTGTCCTTCTGCTGAGGGAATGTTGTTGATGCTGAAACAAAACCGGGAGCTAAGGAAATGGCAGGAATTCTCGGCACTTGAGGAGGAGGGAGGGAGGGAGGGAGGGAGGCAGGAGGGGCAGAGTGCTGCCGGAGGCGCAGGAGAGCCCTGGGTGAGGTTTCTCTCCCATTGACGGTGTTCGGTCCCAGTTTCGTGTTGCAGGATGTTAGGAAGTGTTGGTGTCACATATCCCTGTGTCCAGCCTTGTGTCCCTGTGTCCAGCCACGTGTCCCTGTGTCCATTCACGTGTCCTTGTGTCCAGCTACATATCCCTGTGTCCATTCATGTGTTCCTGTGTCCATTCACGTGTCCTTGTGTCCAGCCACATGTCCCTGTGTCCAGCCACATGTCCCTGTGTCCACTCCTGTGTCCCTGTGTCCACTCACGTGTCCCTGTGTCCAGCCACATATCCCTGTGTCCATTCATGTGTTCCTGTGTCCATTCACGTGTCCTTGTGTCCACTTGTGTCCCTGTGTCCAGCCTTGTGTCCCTGTGTCCACTCACATGTCCCTGTGTCCATTCATGTGTCCCTGTGTCCAGCCACGTGTCCCTGTGTCCACTCACATGTCCCTGTGTCCAGCCACGTGTCCCTGTGTCCAGCCACATGTCCCTGTGTCCATTCACGTGTCCCTGTGTCTGCTCGTGTGTCCCTGTGTCCAGCCGTGTGTCCCTGTGTCCACTCACATGTCCCTGTGTCCAGCCTCATGTCCCTGTGTCCAGCCTCATGTCCCTGTGTCCATTCATGTGTCCCTGTCCATTCATATGTCCCTATGTCCAGCCACGTGTCCCTGTGTGCACTCGTGTCCCTATGTCCAGCCATGTGTCCCTGTGTCCACTCGTGTGTCCTTGTGTCCACTCGTGTCCATGTGTCCACCTTCCCCGGGCTCCCTCAGCCACATCAAGGAAGTGCTCTGGAGGAGGAAACCTCAACAAACCAATTGGAAATTGGCAAAAGCTGGATTTGATCTGGGTCACAGTGTGGGAATGTGCGCTGTGGATGGCTTCTCATCCTGCAAGTGTCCCAGGCCAGGCTAGACAGGGCTTGGAGCACCCTGGGACAGTGGAAGGTGTTCCTGCCCATGGCAGGGGTGGCACTGGATGTTCCTTAAGGTCCCCCCCAACCCAAACCATTCTGGAATTCAGTGAAACACCGGAGCAGGTTGCCCAGAGAAGCTGAGCTGCAAAGGGAGCCATAGGATAGGAGGAAGCAGCCTCAGGCTGTGCCAGGGAAGGTTTGGATATCAGGAAGAATTCCTTCCCCAAAAGGGTTGTCAAGCACGGCTGCCCAGGGCAGGGCTGGAGTCCCCATCCCTGCAGGGATTTCACAGCCCTGTGGATGTGGCACTCGGGGACACGGGGCAGTGGTGGCCCTGGCAGTGCTGGGGAATGGTTGGACTCGATCTTAGAGGGCTTTTCCAGCCTCAGAGATTCTGTGGTTGTGCCAGGTTTGGTGAGGTGAATCTCCCCTGATTCTGTTCCGTGTTTCCGTCTACCAGCGCTGCAGATCCCGCTCAGGGACTGGGCGATGGTCACAAGAATAAACCTGGGGTTGGTTTTTAATGCTGGATTTTCCTCGACTGTGTCCTTTGGCCAATCCCAAATAATTAAACTCATTAATTTCTCCTTGATGGCCCTTTTGCTTTGGTGGCCTGAGGCTGAGCAGTTCCTGCCTTGCCCTGTTTACCCTCATCCCACCTCATGGCCTGTGGGAAGGAGTTCACAGATTGGCTACAGCAATTTCCAAACAAAAACAAACCCTCATTAGTTTCCTATATCCAGTCCTTGTGTTGGGAATCTGGGAGATGGGATTTAAATCTCCAGCAACATTTAATTTCATGTTCCCAGCAGGGGGGTTGCTGTAAGTGGGGACCGAGTTCATCGCATTAAATCTGGAAGTAAAATGCTTTTATTTCACTGCCCTCACGGTGGTGGCTCCCCCAGACTCAGCTTTTGTCTTTCAAAAGCAGCTGCTCGTCCACTTTATGGTCAAATCCTCCATCAAACCTCCAAGCAGGAGCTGCAAACCCAACAAAATTTGTCATGGACACAGATTAATCATATCCAGGCCAAATACCCAAATATTTTACCCGAATAAAACCGGCTTCTCTTAAAGCCACACATTTTAGACTGTGTTGCAGTTTCTGGAGGTGTTCAGACTTTGAACAGGCTCATCCCAACACCTGAAAAATGTTAAAAACAAAAAATCATTCAGTCATTTTTGAAGGAGAAGATCGAGTCAAACCCTCACTGCTGTCCAGACTAAGAAGAGTCACGGTGACTCTTTTGGGCTCAGCTGTAGAGCTGCATTTGCTGAGGACAAAAGGAGGAGTTCCTGCTTGGAGCCTGGGTGAAAACCTTGGGAAAAGCTCTGGGAATACTTCCTGGGGCTGGAAAAGCAGCCTTGTGCTCGTGCAGGGCTTACCCAGCAGTTGTGCTTCTCCACCTCTTCCTCCCAGGCTCCGGAACGCCGGGATGTGCTGGGATGTGCATGTATAATGTAGCAGCCTGCAAAATATGTTCTCCCAGGCTTCTCTTTTCTTTTTAAACCCCCCCAAATTGCTGTTTTCTGGCAGATTTTTGGCTTTGGCTGAATTTTTTTTTTTTTAAATTTTAGTTTTGCTGCATTTTTTGGCTGAAAACTTTCGGGCCATACATTGCTCAAGGCTTCCATTTTCAGCCGAAAATTCCTGGATTGGGGCTGTTGAGTTTCGTTTGTGCATTTGTGGGATTTTTTTTTTTTTGGGGATGAAAAAGTGAAAATACTGTGAGGAACAGTAATTTGAAGACAGAAGTCATTCCCCATGAATAGTTTTGGTTAATTTTTAACCCCGCTTGTGCTTGAAGTCAATTTTGATGGAGATTCTCCCAACTTTCGACGTTATCAATGTGAGGCTCAGGAGGCAGCGACTCCTCTGTGCTGTTTCTGTGAACGTTCACAATGACTCAGATCCATGAAAAACTATGGAGAGCTCTGCATTATTCAAGGGTTGAACGAGGCAACAAAAATAAATCCGTGGTTATAATAAACTTTATGGCCCAAATGTTGGCACTGGATGGGGTTTTGTAGTCCAGGCCCTTGGAAAAGGAATTGATTGTGTTGGGCCACCACCACCACTGAAATTTGGCTTTTTCCTGCCCAGGTGAGGACTGCCAGTGCCAAGGATTTTGTGCTGGGTGGGGAAAATGATGGTGGACTGGGCAAAAATGCAGCCAAGGGCATTTCCAGGGGGACTGGATGGTGTTGGAGTGGTTCCTGGCTTATCTTTTAGCTGGAAAGGGTTTAAACCCAACGGTTGGGTTCAACCCTTCATTTAAACCCAAGGGTTGGTTCCGTCCAATGGTTGGGTTCAGCACTTCATATAAACCCAACCATTGGGTTCAGTCCTTCATTTAAACCCCATGGTTGGGTTCAATCCTGCATTTAAACCTCATGGTTGAGTTCAGTCCTTCATTTAAACCCCATGGTTGTGTTCAATCCTTCATTTAAACTCCGTGGTTGGGGTCAGTCCTTAATTTAAACCCCATGGTTGTGTTTAGTCCTTCATTTAAACCCCATGGCTGGGTTCAATTCTTCATTTAAACCCTGTGGTTGGGGTCAGTCCTTAATTTAAACCCCATGATTGTGTTCAATTCTTCATTTAAACCCCATGGTTGTGTTCAATCCTTCATTTAAACCCCGTGGCTGGGGTCAGTCCTTCATTTAAACCCCATGGCTGGGTTCAATTCTTCATTTAAACCCCATGGTTGTGTTCAATCCTTCATTTAAACCCCATGATTGTGTTCAATTCTTCATTTAAACCCCATGGTTGTGTTCAATCCTTCATTTAAACCCCGTGGCTGGGGTCAGTCCTTCATTTAAACCCCATGGCTGGGTTCAATTCTTCATTTAAACCCCATGGTTGTGTTCAATCCTTCATTTAAACCCCATGATTGTGTTCAATTCTTCATTTAAACCCCATGGTTGTGTTCAATCCTTCATTTAAACCCCGTGGCTGGGGTCAGTCCTTCATTTAAACTCCATGATTGGGTTCAATCCTTCATTTAAACCCCATGACTGGGTTCAGTCCAACAGTTGGGGTCAACCCTTCGTATAAACACAAAGATTGGGTTCAACCCTTCATTTAAACCCAAAGATTGGGTTCAACCCTTGTTTTAAGCTCAACAATTGGATTTAACCCTTTATTGACTAAAGGTTTGAGCCCAGCACAGCCAAACCCTGCAGCTGGGGAGAGGTTTAGGTCTCAAATGCTTCTTCATGGGGAGAGACCCCAAACGGTGCCATCTGCCCTGCTCCTGGTCATTAACTTTCTGCTCCTCTGGTTTGTTTTTCTCCGTTCCAAGGTGGGCCTTAATGTTCTGATCCAGAGAGCAAACAAGTTTACCCCGGCCACTCGGCTCCTGATCCAGAGGTTTGTGCCATTCCCTGCTGTCGGTAAGGACGAACTCCTCTTCTTTATTTTCCAAGTGGTGGCTGCAAACCTGCAGGTGGCCAGAAGCCACTGGGATGGACACAGCTCCTGCCTTCCTGCTCCTGGTGGTCCCTGAGCTGGGGCAGGCGGGGATGGGACTCTGCAAAGCAGAATTTTGGCAGAAAAATGCCGCAAAGCTGCTGGTGGAGGCAGCTCCTGAGGCTTTTCAGCTGCACTTTCCACTCTGAAGCAGCTTCTAAAGTGATCAGCGCTGACTGGTCCTTGATCATTCCAGTCTGAGAGCATTTCATTTGCAAGATGTGCGCTGGACTGTGTCAGATCTTCAAATAAGCAGCAGGACTGTGGTTATTTTACAGTAAAATGCAAAGAAATGGTTCTGCTCTGAATGCACAGATTTCTGAGAGCCACTGATTAGAAGCAGCCCAAAATGTGTGCAGAACTGAGGCTGCTCCTGGCTTGGAGGAGCATTTTACTGGTGTTTTATCAGCCCAGTGTTTGGGGGAAGGGACACCCTGGACTCAGCCTTTGCTAGGCCCTGTGGTTACAACCTTCAGCAAATGCTGAGTTATTTTAGAAAAATCACCAGTGGCTTTGGGGTAATTTTCTGTATAAGCGTGTTTATTTACAAAGATGGTGCAAAAATTGCCCAGGCATGGAGGAAACCGCTAAAAAAGGGGGGTTGCTCCCTGTTCCTGGTCCCTTTTCAGCCATTTAATGCCAAATTTTCCTCTCAGCTTTTTCCTTTGCTGTGCAAGTGCCACATCCTCGGAGCTTTGCTCGAGGCTGCCGAGCCCCTTCACCTGTCTGCTGCTCTCGGTGTCTCTGGTCTTTCTGCTCCTTTTGTAACAGAGAACTGGTTGTTGTGTCCCTCCAGCCCTCAATTCCCGGGCTGCTGGATTTTCCCCCTTTTTTTCTGCCGGAAAAGCAGCTGCTTTCCCTGTCGGCAGAGCAGGGGGCGTGGGGGTTGTGCTCTGGGGGTTGCTCTGAGCACTTCGCTTGCACACAAGGGATCTGTGGACATCGCTGTTGTTTTCCTGGGACTTTTCTGGGATCTGCTTTAGAAGGCCTCAGCTTTCCTTGGGTTTTTATAACCAGGAGAGCACAAGGGAGGAGTTCAAGCCCCGGGAGGCAGCTCGGAGGCAGGGTTTGAGACCAAGACACGCAGGAAATCCTTGCTGCAGGGTTGATCCATTTTCACACCGAGGTGTTTGTGTTGGCATTGATCGAGGACCCGTAATTAATTTGTTTAGCCTGTAATTAATTCTCCAGCTAATATTTTATTTGTCGTGCTTCGTTACGAGCCAGGACATCAGGGATCCTCCCGCTAATGGCTGGTTTGTGCTTTGCAGACCAGGACAAACCCTTTAATTAAGATGTGTCTCCCGATTACTTTTGAACCTCCAGCCCCCAACAGGCAAAAAGGCAGAAATTCTCCTTTTCCACATGAAAAACCAGACACTGGGGTAAAGCTCTTGCTCCGAAAAATCCATGGATGTGGTGCTCAGGGATGGGGTTTGGTGGTGGATCTGGCGGTGCTGGTTGATGGTTGGACTTGATGATCTTAGAGGCCTTTTCCAATCTTAATAATTCCATGATTCTGTGAAATTAAAGAGTTTTCCCCATCCCTTCCTTGCCTCCCTCTCCACTGACCCCCAGAGCTGAGCTGGTTGGTGGAAAACTGGAGGGACATCCCAGCTTGAGGGTGTGATCCCGAGTTAGCACAGGACAGGGGGACCTGGGCAGGGGCAGCTGCTGCTGGCGTGAAGGCAGCCAAAACTGCCAGCAGGGGTGTTCCTGAGGGCTCCATGGAGCTTTGGGAAGCTGGGAGGGGCGCTGGGAAAGGTCGTGGTGCCCTCAGAGACGCTCTGCACCGGGTGTGTCTTCTCCAGGTCACGTAAAGGTTGTGTTTGCACAACCAGCGAACGCCCACCTGCGGAAGTTCAGCCTTTTTTTGGGACAGAACTTAACATTTAACACAAGTGGTGCCCTCACCCTCCTCCAAAGTTCATTTGCAGCAGCTGAAAATCCCAAATTGTCCAAAAAACCCAGTCTGGGGGTTGTACCCAGGAAAGCAGCGCAGGTGAGCAGCTCCTGCAGGCGGCCAAGGCCCTGCTGGAAGGGATTGGGATCGGTGCTGGAGCATCCTCTGGGGCCAAGGGATTCTCCGTGGCAGGAGCAGGGAAAGGGAAGGAGGGTCCTGGAGCCCGAATCCGAGCAAGGAGGGGCCGGATCCTTTCTCAGGGACGAGGAGGGGAAGGATCTCGATGCCCAGGGAATGCAAGGAGCCCAATTCAGCCTTTTAGGATCTCGGTGCCCAGGGAACGCAAGGAGCCCAATTCAGCCTTTTAGGATCTCGGTGCCCAGGGAACACAAGGAGCCCAATTCAGCCTTTTAGGATCTCGATGCCCAGGGAACACAAGGAGCCCAATTCAGCCTTTTAGGATCTCGGTGCCCAGGGAACACAAGGAGCCCAATTCAGCCTTTTCTTCCCAAGAACTGGCTGTGAACAGCTGTCCCCAAGGTCACGGTGTCACTGGTGAGGGTGTGCTTTATACTGGAGATGGTTGTGGCTAAAAAACCCCAGAAAACCCAAAAATTGCATCCCAAACCTGATCTGAAGGAAATTGAAGCTGATAGAAAGATCCTCATTGGGGAGAAGGGAGAGGGAGGAAGGATTTCTCTCCGTGGGCTTTTTCGTGTGTGTGTGGTTAAAATTGTTGTGTTTAGGTGAAGCACAAGGACAGATTCAGAGTGTGGAGAGCACCCTGGGACAGAAAATAGATCTACAAACACCCAGGAGTGGGGTGGTGGCTTGGTTTGGGGCCTGAACCGGGTTCCCAGTGTGCCTCAGAGTGCTTTCACAGCCGTAGTTTCCAGGCCATATTATCACAATTTCTTCCCAAATCCCACAGATCACTTTGTCTGCACATGGATTTATTTATTTCTCACCCCACCCGTGCATTTGAGACGTCCATAAAATCCAAGTTTAGCCATAATTAGCAGCGTTTTCTGCTTTCTCAGAAAGCAGAAGGGGAGCAGTTACGTGAGTCACTCGTCTCAGACAAACGGGCTGGAAGCAGCTTTTGGGTTTGGGGCCAGGTCAGGGAATCCAGAGCCCTGGAAAAGCATCTTGGGAGCGTCAGGTCCGGACACCTCATCCCGAGTCCGTCAGGAACTTTGTGCCAGTGCATCCTTGGCCAAAGCAGCTCTGCTGGGGTGTTTTATCTGCTCGGTCGTGATTGACAACGACAAGGACGGGGCATGCGAGTGTTAAAAACGAAAAAAAACCAGGGGCTAAACTTCTTTTAAATGAAAGGCTTGTTTTCTTTTTTATCTGGGATTCAGGAGCTGAAGGGTTGGGAACGCAGATATTTTGATAGATGGGAAGAGTGGTCTGGTAGTTGGAATATTAAAGAGAGAGACAGAGTGTGCGTGTGTGTGTGTTCCTCTCCCTCTCGAGTGGAAGGAGCATTTGTCACCACAAATCATCCCTGATTGCACAGAGCTGCCTTCGGAGAGGGCTCACCCACCCACCACCCTCAAAAAATTAGACATTTGTTATATGACATGAATTGAGATTAATTAGTGAATATTAACCCATCAAGCAGTGCAGCAACACATTTTTGGAAGGCACTGGTGCTTGCAGCAACAGTGGGTTTGTCTCAGTTCTGGGTGGAAAGTTTGCAGGGAAATGTGGTGTGGGGGGTGCTGGAAAATGCCACTTGATCAACCCAAAAGTTTTGTGGGAATTAGCAGCTTTTCTTTGGGAGAAGTTGGGAAAGCCTGGGCCCCGGGGAGGGGCTGCACGCAGGAGGGTGGTGCTCGACCCAACTCTTTATCAGACCTGAGGGACAGAATTTGGGGTCGTCTCGAGAAGGCCTCAAAAGCCACCGGCTGGGCAAGGAGTGGGGGTCAGAAAGGTCCTGGTGCACGGAGCCATTTTTGCCCTAAAATATGTGAAATAATGGAGTGGTTTGGGCTGGAAGGGGCCTCAAAGACCATCTAGTTCCAGACATGGGCAAAGACACTTTGCACTAGACCTTGCTGTAGTCCTATTTACCCTTATTGTCCCAGAGGGGGAAAAAAAAGAATTGGTTATTATTCTCCTTGAGAATCCCATCTATTTTTGGGGAATCAGAGCAATTCACCTCAGCAGATCGAGGGAAAGAAATCTCAAAGGCTGTCGGGGCAAACAGAAGCTGCCAGTGGGGATTGACCAGGGCTGACCCTTCTGCTTTTCTCCTCCTCAGCCAGTGCCAACATCTGCAACGTCGTCCTGATGAGGCACACGGAGCTGGAAGAAGGAATCGATGTGTTGGACAATAACGGGAACATTGTCGGGTCTTCCAGAGTTGCTGCCAAACACGTGAGTACCGAGGGGCCGGGTGAGCTGGGACACGGCTGGTTCCGGGCTCAACACACCCCACAGCCCCTGGAATCCATGGCGTAAGGAGCCGGGAATGGAGGAGATCGGCATTCCAGGGGACACGGATTCGTGTCGTGCGGGGAGGTTTGGGGACTGGCCCTGGTGGCTTGGAAGGGCACAGATGGACATTGGGAAAATCCCGTGCCCGATGCTTCTACAGGAATTCTTTGTGCGATCAAAGATCGCTCACGCCTTTTCCCGAGTGAGGAGGACTCAGGCTCTGAGCTGAGCAGCTTTTCAACCCTTCCCCGCCAAGCCTGCGCTGCAAACTGCCGCCAGGGCCGGCTGAGGGCAGCCAGCTGTTTTACCCCCAGTACCACCTGGGTGGCTTTCCCTGGCACCCGCTCCGCGCCATCTGCCTGGAGCGCTTCCCTTTCCATCCCTCTGTGCAGTTCTGTCTCCTGAGCATCCTCCTGAGCTGTTGTTTCCAAGTGGGCTCTCAGCTGAGATGTGAAGCGTGTACCGAGCACACGCCCAGGCACAGGAGTTAATAATATAATGCTTGGCATTTCCCTCCCTCCTTCTGTCCAAGGCTCTGAAGGCTCTCCAGAGACAGCAATTAATGTACAGCTCTGCAGTCCTCGGCAGGAACTGGGAGATCTCGAATATCTCTCCATATTGTTGTTTAACAGGGGGATTAAAACAATCTGTTGAAGGGCTCAGAGACACTTCTTGGAGCCAGTTTTCCTCACTTCCATTAGCTGGCTCCAGAACCCACTTTCCCCTCTCCATCCTGATGGCTGAAAGAGAAAATATGGATTAAAAGTGAAGGTGCTGCGAGAGCGATGTAGGTGGAGTTGAAACATAAAATTTGGGAGTTCTGGGAACTTCCACTCAGCTGCCATCTAATCCCAGTGTTTCTTCCTGGATAGGTTAGTCCTGGTTTTTGTCACATAAAATGTGGCAGATCCTCAGTGTGACACGTGTCCCTCTCAGAGGGTTTGCTGTGATGTAGATGTCCCTGTGACATGGAATCTTGGAGTGGTTTGGGTGGGAAGGGACCATGAATCCCATCCCATGGGCAGGGACACCTCCCACTGTCCCAGGGTGCTCCAAGCCCCGGTGTCCAACCTGGCCTTGGACACTCCCAGGGATCCAGGGGCAGCCTCAGCAAATCTGGGAATTCCAGCCCAGCTCCTCTCTATCCTCATTCCTTCCCCATATCCCACCCATCCCTGCCCTCTGGCAGTGGGAAGCCATTCCCTGTGTCCTGTCCCTCCATCCCTTGTCCCCAATCCCTCTCCAGCTCTCCTGGAGCCCCTTCAGGCCCTGGAAGATCTCTGGGTCCTGATAAATCCAAATCCCTCTGCTTTGTTTGCTCCTTCCAGTGAGCCTGGCCAGGAAGGGAGAATCGGTGCAGGGACAGCTGTAGGTCCGTGGTTGGGGTTTCCCTGGGAGAGGAGAGCCCTTTGTGTCACAGCACCCCACAACAACCACCAGTGATTGAACACAGCCCTGGGAGCGGCAGTGAGGTGCTGCATTCCCCCGGCACGGAGCCGAAATCAAAACTCGTGTGAGGCTGAAGGTGCTGCTCAGCCCACGGTGGGATGGTTCACCTCAAACGTCTCCCCTGCACATCTCCCCTGCGACATCTCCCCTACATCTCCCCTACACCTCCCCTACAACATTTCCCCTACAACATTTCCCCTACAACATCTCCCCTGTGACATCTCCCCTGCGACATCTCCCCTACAACGTCTCCCCTACATTTCTCCTACAACACCTCCCCTACAACATTTCCCCTACAGCATTTCCCTTACATTTTCCCTATGACATCTCCCCGACAGTATTTCTCCTACATCTCCCCTACAACATCTCCCCTGCGACATCTCCCCTACAACATTTCCCCTACGACATTTCCCCTACAACGTCTCCCCTACAACGTGTCCCCTACATCTCTCCTACAACATTTCCCCTACAACATCTCCCCCACAACATTTCCCCTACAACATTTCCTCTACAACATCTCCCCTGCAATATCTCCTCTGCAACATCTCCCCCACAACATTTCCCCTACAACATTTCCCCTACGACATCTCCCCTACAACACCTGCAGGCAGCTGTCCCAGCTCCCTTTGTCCCTCCAGGCCTCCCTGACAGGTTTGTGTGGGAATGTGCCGGGATGTTTGGACACTTTTCAGGTGAAATCAGGGAAGCTCTTGGGTGTCTCTGTTTATTCTGCTGGGTTTGTGACCCAGAATGTTGTGACCGAACAGCTCCTGGCAAAGCTGGCAGTGTCTGCTGATCCTCTCATTCCCATAAATGCCGCAGCAGAGCCATTTGTGGGCCGGGCAGGTCCCTCCTGGGGTTTGTTTGGGATGTTGGGATCCGCACCCTGGATGAGTTTGTTTGTTTGTTTGTTTGTGCTCCGCAGGCTCTGCTGGAAACAGCGCTGACCAGAGTGGTCCTGCCCATGCCTATACTGGTGCTACCTCCGATCATCATGTCCGTGCTGGAGAAGTGAGTGCGGCCTCAGGGGAGGGGGGATTCCCGGGGGAAGGGAGGAGAGGTCCTCAGCGCGCGTCGGGCGTGGATATTTTATGGAATCATGGAATGGTTTGGGTTGCAAAGGTGCTCCAAGGTCGCTCCAAGGTGCTCCAAGGTGCTCCAAGTCCGACCACCCCCAGCACGGCCACCACTGCCCCACATCCCCAGGGGCCGCGTCCACAGGGCTTTAAATCCCTGCACCCCTGCCCTGGGCAGCCCCTTTCAGTGCTCAACAGCCCTTTCCAGGAAGGAATTCTCCCCAAATCCAACCCGAACCCTCCCTGGTGCTGCTCCCTCTCCTCCTGTCCCTGTTCCCGGGAGCAGATCCCAAATCCCCCCCTGGCTGTCCCCTCCTGTCAGGGAGTTGTGCAGAGCCACAAGGTTTCCCTTCAAATTTCATCCACCGAGTGGTTTTTTGCTTATTAAATTTCCACGTTCCATCACTTTGGACCAATGTCCAGCTTGTTGAGGTTTTATACTGACACGGTTATTTTAACTCATCCCTGAGAGCCCAGCAGTTTGAATAATCCGCGGAAGGTCAGTGTGAGACAAAACCCTCTGAATTCAGTGGAAAACTGTCCGCGATTTTCGGTTCTCCACTTAGCAAACATTAGAGATTAAAAGGGCTTGGCTGGTGTTCAGCCAGAGGTTATCGTGGAATCATGGAATGGTTTGGGTAGGAAGAGACCTTAAAGGCCTCTAATTCCAATGAGGGGTAGGTTCCAGCCCCCTAATTTTGTGCAAAACATTTCGCTTTTAATTCCGTCTTCTTCTGGACAAATCTCTGCTCCAAGTCCCTTTGTCACCCACACGGTCCCCGAGCCAGGATTTATCCGCAGGATCTGCTGGGAATGTCCCCGGGAGTGACCGGGCCTTGCCCTGGAGCTCCTGACTCTGGAGTAACTTACTCCCGAGTAATTTACTGGGGGCTTACTCCGAGTCGTGTGTGGGAACTGAGGCGTTGCACTGAGGTGGTTTTGTGTGTTCCCACTGGTTTAACTGGTTCCCATTTAACCATCCAAAAAAGCATCGACACCCAGGACAAGTGGTTTTGTTGTTTCAAAGGACCTTTGCTGGGAATCCACAGATAAAGTGCTTTATGTGCAAAAAGTTTGGAGGAATTTGCAGAAACCTCCTCTCTAAATTATTAAATGATTGTGTCCAGCAGGACACACTGAGGGCCCATCCTGGGGCACCCCCGAGCTGAAATACACCTGACAGCAAAACTGGATTGGCACCTGGGGAGAAAATAAAACTGATGGTGAAATTTGCTCCATCCTTTGGGGCAAAATAAAACCCATAAATCATTCCTTTGTCCTCAGGGACATCATAAATCCTTGGATTGGTGTGAGCTTCGCTAAATGCACCTGTGCTCAGTGCAGGCCTTACCAAGGCTGATTTCAGCTGTGAACTTACAGGAGATTGCCCTCAAAAAATCATCCTTTTAACTAATTGAAAGGTTTAATTCACGCTTGGGAGACACAATTTTCCTTCTCACTGCCACAAAACTCCGCGGGTATAAAAATATCTGGGCCGTGCTTTTGCCTGCCTAAATTCTCCCCGGAGCTTTGTGCCTGCTCCCTTTTCCATCGAATATCCTTGGATTCCTGGAAGGCTGGGAGTGGGAAGCAGCAGGGATGGGAGTGAGGTGTGCTTTGGCCACACTGCCGGAGGCGATGGCATCCCTGGAGCATCCCTGTCTGTGCCCGAGGGATCTGAAGCCAACTCACAGATCCTAAAACCGCTTCCTAAGGGTTCAGTCAGAAGTGAAAGCTCATTTTTGGGGGAAAAAAAAAACTTTGGAGCATTTGGGGAAAAGTGTAACTTTTTAAATTTAGTAGGATTTGAGTTCGAGGAGGGCGTTTTTAATGGTGGTGAGATCCAGGCAGGCGTTATCCATTTATTTAGAGAAATCCCTACAGGGGCTGTAAATGGGAAGGGTGAACGTGTCACTCATTATTTGGAGGCTGGAGAGCTGGAATCAGGAGTCACAGTCTGGATCCTCCAATGGATTTGCGTTTGGGATTGGGAGGAAGGAGAGGATGATTCCTCCAGTGGATTTGCATTTGGGATTGTGAGGAAGGAGGGGATGATTCCTCCAGTGGATTTGCGTTTGGGATTGTGGGGAAGGAGGGGATGATTCCTCCAGTGGATTTGCATTTGGGATTGTGGGGAAGGCGGGGATGATTCCTCCAATGGATTTGCCTTTGGGATTGTGAGGAAGGCGGGGATGATTCCTCCAGTGGATTTGCATTTGGGATTGTGAGGAAGGAGGAGATGATTCCTCCAGTGGATTTGCATTTGGGATTTTGAGGAAGGCGGGGATGATTCCTCCAGCGGATTTGCATTTGGGATTGTGAGGAAGGCAGGGATGATTCCTCCAGTGGATTGGCATTTGGGATTGTGAGGAAGGAGGGGATGATTCCTCCCGTGGATTTGCGTTTGGGATTGTGGGGAAGGAGGGAACAGTGCCGTGCAGTGTGATCCCGAGTGCAGGTGGGTGATGGTGCTCAGCTGGGTGGGACTCCCACCCCTCTGGGGCGCAGCCCCTGCTCCCGGCAGCGGTTTCAGATCCCAGGAATTCTCCCCGCCTGGTTTGCGCCTCGCTGCTCCCAAAGTTTATTTTAAGTGGCCAGTTCCCGGTCGCCTCTCTCCGCTCGGATCCAGGTCTTTCCTCTCTCCCAGCCATCTCTCCATCTGCATGTTTTAACTCCCCCAGCTGCCTCTCTCGTCTCTTGTGCCATTTTTTTCAGCTCTCTTGGCTCCTCTCGTCTCTTTGCCTGCTGTGTATTTTAACTCCCGGGGCCGCCTTCTCTGCTCTCCAAGTAATTCCATGTTCCCTCCCACTGCCGCGCTCCCATTCTTCCCCATGTTTCATGCATTTCCTGCTGCTTGGACGCTCTGTTGGAGCAGTGAACATATAGAATCAATGTTTATTTTCAGCCTGCATATGCCATGCAGGGAACACGGTGTCAGTTATTTTGTGCAGATGTATTCCCATTGAAGTTTTATAAATAATATCCGCGCTGGCAACTTTAATACGGAAAAATATTGGTTTGGCGGTGTCTGTGGGACGAGGGCGGCTCTTCCACGGCCTGGGGCTGACAATGGGAATTCTTTGGTGCCTCCGTGTCACACAGGTGTGGGGACAACTGCACCCACTGCAGGAAGCTGGGCTCTTCATCCCCATCTCCCTTTCTTCAGACACTTCTGTGACTCCTTTGTTTGGTTATTACGGTGAAATTTGGGGAATGGAGCCGTTTTCTCCCAGCCACCACCCAAGGCCTCTCCAGCAGCCTTGGTCCAGCTCCCTGCTCCTTGCAGAGCCTCAGCCCATCCTGCAGCTGGTTTGCTTGGGACAGTCCAGGTCTAAGTGCAGCCTCAGTCTGACCCCTGTGCTGGGACACCCCAAATTTTTGGCTCCTGTGGTGTGGCCAAGAGTTGGAGAAGCTCAGTCCATCTCCAGCGTCTGCTGGGGACACTTTGGGGGATCTCTGAGTGGAGACTGATGAACCTGAGCTCTTCTTACATCCTTATCTTGACCCTCCTCTGTGCCCCTCAGAGAAGACCTTTCCGAAGGTTCCAAGAGCTCGAGAATGTCAGGATACACTGGAGAAGGCTTGGAGCTGGCTGGGCAGTGTCTGTGGAAGAGACAAAGCTGGAAGTGCTGGCGGGGGGCAGGAGCTGAGGGAGAAACGGGAGCAGAACAGCTGTGTCCATGGAAGAGGAGCATTTCTACTCTTTTCTCATGTCCAAATCATCCTCAAGCAGCAGTTCCTAGGGCTGTGTCCCTGTAAATCCCATAAAATCAGTACGCTCCCAGGCTGGATCGATACTGCAGAGCTGCTCTGGCTGAGCTAAAGCAGTGGCACCAGGAAAAGCGGATTTTCCTGGGGCCTGGCCGGTGCTCTGTGGTGCTGGAAGGGCATTTTCTTCAGCTGGAGCTGTGCTTGTCCCTGCAGAGCTGTGGGTGAGGCAGGAGGCCCTCCCGGCCCCCGTGTCCATGGCTTTTCCTGGAGATATTCCCTGTCAGTCTGTGCAGGATGGTCCCACAGGTGCCTTTCCCCCAGAGCCCCCGGCCAGCTCAGCCCTCAGTGAAGTTTGTTTGGACTCAGCAGCTGCCGGCAGCGGCACCTTCGGCTGCTGGGGCTGTTCCCGGAGTAAACACGGAAACTGCTCCTTTAATGGTGTCAATCAAGCACGGAAAGCCCCAGCCTGCCTCGTTCGGCACCTGCCGTGTCCTCCGGAGGGGCACAGGCCTGGAGCTCCGGGCTGAGGACGGCGCTGGCCTGGCTGGGTGGGACAGCAGAGCTGCTGGTCGCTGGTAGAGCTCCGATTTCCCGGAATGACCCAAAACGAGCGCGAAAAGCTGGGGAATGGAGCAGAGAGACCTGACAGGCTTTGGGAGGATCTCAGCAGAATGCGGATCTGGCGATCCCAAACTTCCTTGGCACATCAGAGGGCTGTTCTGAAGAGTTTGGGATACCTTGGGATCCCCCGAGCTCCAGCCCCGGCGCTCCCCGTGCCCCGCGGCGGCGCCGGCGTCTCGCGGTGTCTGCGCTGCCTCTGAACCTGTTTATAGCAAACACCACAGAAACCCCACAGAATCTGTCAGCTGGGAGACTTGGGTTCACTCCTGTCATGTTTAGTTTAGCATCTGACACCTCCTCCCAGACAAATACAGCCCTGGTTCACTGCACCCGATAACTCCTTCTGAGTGCAGCGCCTGACTTCCATATGGAATAAATTACAGCACCTCCTGAAAAACGCCAGAGGCAGCTGCCAAATTATGCAAAATTTAAACCACTAATGAACAATGTGATGAAAGTTGAATGAAGGTGTATTTACAAGAGCTACAACACTCTGTCTCCGTGCAGCAGATGTACTGTCTGTGTGTGTTTGTACCTACGGACACCGCGCCGCGGCACGGGCGGACCGGAGCCGCGGGCTCGGCTGCCTCCGCTGCATCCCTCGCATCTCGGCCTGAACGTTCCCAGCGTCTTCCTGCCTCCTTCAGCGTCTCCTCGGCAAAGTTTGTAAAGGGAAATCGCAGGAGGAAGAGGCATTAGGGGGTTCGAAGGGGTGAAGGAACAAAGCTTGGAGAAAAAGAGAAAGAGGAGGAGGGAAGTGTTGCAAAAGTTGCCGCTCTTTGCCATCCAAAGGTCAGGGCAGAAACGTGGATCAGTTATGCCGATGAGACAGGCCAAAAACGTTGGCTTTTAAAACTGGGGACAATGAAAGAAACATCTCAAAGAGGTTTTACAAAAGGCTGGAGAGGGGCTTTTCCCAAGAGCAGGGAGTGAAAGGACAAGGGGAGATGGTCTCAGGCTGAGGGAGAGGAGGTTTAGGTCAGATCTTAGGAAGGAATTCTTGGCTGGGAGGGTGGGGAGGCCCTGGCACATGTTCCCAGAGCAGCTGTGGCTGCCCCTGGACCTCTGGAAGTGCCCAAGGCCGGGCTGGACAGGGCTTGGAGCAGCCTGGGATAGTGGGAGGTGTCCCTGACGGGCTTTCAGGTCCCTTCCGAACCCAACCGTTCCATGATTCTCTTGTCTTCCTGCAGCTTTCCAGTGTAAGACCTCTTGGTGCAAACTTTCCAGTTCCTTGTTGAATAATCTGAGCCAGGGTTGAATTCCAAAGCTGCTCCCGTCCTGTGCGTGTGGTGAATTCTCTAAACTCCTGTTCTCCTGTGAAACAGCACCAGTTCTTCTGCAGAGTTATGGTAGGGTGGGATGGGGCTTGCTCTCATGAATAAATCAGGCTCCTTCATCTGCTTCTGGAACATCTCTGGATGTGTTCAGTGATTCAGTTTTTAATATCTCTGGAGGTTCTCAGGAGCCATCTGGACACAATCCCGAATCCTGTGCTCCAGGGGACCCTTCTTGGGCAGGGAGGTTGGGCTGGGTGACCTCCTTCCCAACCTTCCTCATCCTGGGATTTTTTAGGCTCCAGAAGATGCCGGAGTTGGGCTGTCAGGGGCCCTGAGGGTCCAGACCTCCCTGTTCCCTGGGCCAGCCCTTTGGCAGAGCACACAGGGCACTGCTGTAAACGAAATCCCTCTCCACCAAATGGATATTCATTTTATTTATTTTTCATCTGTGCCGATCCTCTGCGAGGAAACCCTTTGGAAGCTCCTCATCACTCCCTTCGGATGGGGGGTTAATGGGTGAAAAGAGGGATGTGCCTTGCAGCTGACAGCTCACAAAATGCAATATTTAACTCCCCATCCTTCCGAGCTCGGTGCTGGGAGCAGGGATCCCAGGGACAGGAGAAAGCTGGACCTCTGGCTAATTATGAGTCATTTATTCTGAACCACACAAATTCTCCAATCTGAATCCCAATTAAGACATTACACTACATGTGTTAATTAGTCTGCTCTCCTTTTTAAATCAAGCCATAACTCTTCCTAATTAGGAGGTCGGCCCTTGTAATTTGAACTGGCCTGAGCTGGAAGCACCCCTGAAAGTCACACCTGGGGGCTGGACCCAGGATCATTTTAAATTGGCTGAGGTTTTGCTTGGGTGATTATAAGGTCCCCGACAGGGCAGTAATTACAGAGGGTGCAGCCCCGCGTTAGGATGTCAGGGGCGGTGTAAGCAGCGATGTCTTGGCTCTAAACGGAGCCCTGGGGAGGCCTCGGGGGTGCTGCTGCTGGGATGGTCCCAGCGAGGGCTCTCACAGATCACAGCAGCTGCAGCAGGAGGAAAACCAGCCCCAGGAGCTGCCCCCATGCATCCCAGGGACAACCACAGCGTACCCACGGCACTCCTGGAACGGGGCAGGTGGTAGAGTGTGGAGCAGCAGCTCTCCTCCTGGGACAGGTCACCTGTTCTCCCCTTTGGACAGGTCACCTCCTCCTGGGACAGGTCACCTGTTCTCCTGCTGGGAGAGGTCACCTGTTCTCCCCCTTGGACAGGTCATCTGTTTTCCTGCTGGGACAGGTCACCTGCTGTCCTCTTTGGACAGGTCACCTGCTCTCCTCCTGGGACAGGTCACCTCCTCTCCTGCTGGGACAGGTCACCTCCTCTCCCCCTTGCACAAAGCCTCGCAGGCCTCTCTGAGAGAATCTGCGATTCAGTCGTGCTCTGCAGCACAAAGCAGCTCAATATTGGAGAACAGAAGCTTGACTTTCACAGCACAAATTGATAGGATCAACTTTGTCTCGGGAGCTTATTAGCAAGGAGCTGAGCTGTTGGAGGAGCTAAAGCTCTGGTGTTTGCCCTTCCCACGTCCCCCCAAGCTCCTGGAGGAGAAGGCAGCTCTCAGCAAGGACGAGGAGGCCGAGTGTGCACAGGCAGCAGGAGCAGGGGATGAATTCCCACCCAGCGGATCCCCCGGGTGCGTTTGGAGCTGGAACCGACGTGGGGCGAGGGGCTGAGGTGACCTGGGATCTGTCCTGGCTGCAAACCTGTGCCGAGGCAGGGCAGGGACAGCCCTGGGCTGGGAAGGGCTGGCTGGCGTCTGGGAATGCTACTCTTTGGATTGGGAATGGTTTAATCCCAGTGATGTCACCACAGGGATGTTCAGGGGTTGGTGTCATCTCCTGTCCCTTCCCTGGCCGAAGGAGAGCCCCTGTGACCGCCCCAGAGGGAAGGTGTTCACCAGGAGATCATGGAATCATGGAATATCCTGAGCTGGACCCACAGGGATCATCCATCCAGCCCCGGCCCTGCCCAGACACCCCAACAGCCCCACCCTGGGCACCCCTGGCAGCGCTGTCCAAACGCTCCCGGAGCTCTGGCAGGTTTGGGAATGTGCCCATTCCCTGGGGAGCCTGGGCAGTGCCCAGCACCCTCTGGGGGAAGAACCTTTCCCTGAAATCCAAACTAACCCTTCCCTGACACAGCTCCAGCCGTTCCCCGGGTCCCAAATAACCCAGCAGCAAATCCACTCCCTTCCCACACTGCTCATACACACTGAACATTCCAGCAAAACTCCCCGTCAAGCTGTTGGTTTACATTCCCATTTGTTCAGCTGAATGATAGGGATCCTTTTTGTAAATGGCTCCAGAGTAAATCTCTCAAGAATTGTATTTTCCCCTTTGACACGGGTGAACTGCCTGAGGTCCCGTGTTCTGGAATATATTGAATATCCCAGCTTCTCCCAGCCAAACATTGGCCCAGTTTTCCGGTGTTAATTCCATCAGAAGGGTCCCTTTTGGGTCATTACCAGAACCCGACCTCGCAGGTATCTTCAGGTGTTTGCTGTTAACAAGTCTTGAGCTCATGAAGGTCCCCCGGGAACAGCAAATATTAAAAAGTCCTTGTCACCCACTGCAGATGTTGGATTTTTAACCAATTAAGGGATCGTCAAGTTTACAGCTTTATTACCCCATTAATGAAGCCGTACGCGCATTTTCCAGTGCCTTTTGCAAAGCTCCCAGAGCTCCCAATGCCTCTCAGGGACCTGATTTCCCTCTGCTCGCTGGCCATCGGCTCCACCTTGCCGCAGGTGTCACCTGTGGCCGGGTCACCTCGTCCGGCCCACCCCGGGGTGGGATGGGTGGAGCTGGGGGCTGTGCGGGGGTGAAGCTGGTGGTGACCTGCTAAGAAAGAGCTGTCCACCCCAGGAGCGTCCAAGGCCAGGCTGGAGGGGAACCCTGGGATGGTGGGAGGTGTCTGTGCCCATGGCAGGGGATGGGATTGGATCATCTTTCAGGTTCTTTCCAGCCCAACCCATTCCATGATTCTCCGGAGGGCCCGACACCGGTGAGGGAGAGGGGCTCCAGCGGGTCCGGGTGAGCACCAGCGTCCATCCAGCGATGTCCTGCACTCCCCTGCCCATGGAACGCTCTGACCAAGCCTTTCCCTTGCAGAACTTCGCTCCTGAGGTCCCGGCCCCGGATGATTCTCCCGGTCCAAAGCCTCGTGTGCCTCGCTGCCTTTGGCCTGGCCCTGCCCCTGGCCATCAGCCTCTTCCCGCAGATGTCCGAGGTCAGTGCGTGTCTGGCCACTGCCGGGGGGTCTCACGGGGTCACAAACCACGGCCTCTTTGCCTTCCTGGGTGACAGTCCCGTTCCTGCGGGTGCTCCTCCATTCCTGGATGGAATTGCTTTCAATGCTCCTCGCGTCGGCAGTGCAGCTTCACCAGGCAGGTGAAGGCCCCTCTCCCATCCCGGTGGAGTTTCCTGGGAGTTCAAATACTGAATCCAAGCTTTGTCCATGAGGCCAAGGGCCTGGACCATCCCTTTGAGGTGGATGTCTTCCCCAGAGCTTCTTTGAGGGCTTTTCCTTTTTCATCTCCTGGGAAGAGCCAGCCTGGGGGTGAACAAAGGAAAACCAGCCAAGGAAACAGGGAATGACCAATGCAATCACTCGGACCAATTCAGCTGAACAAATTGCTCGGGTGGATTTGTTTGTAAGTCATTAATTTTGGTGATTGGAGCTTTTTTGGGGTGTGAATCTGTGCGTTTCCAGAGAAGGTCACCGTTCCTGAGGGGTAAAGCCTCTGTCAAGCAAGGACTCTGCTGCGGTTCTTTTCGTGTTGAGTGGCAGAGCTGATCAGGAGTCTGTATCACTGTCTGCAGGTTAATTCATAGGTTTTCAGTCTGGGTGGGTTTATCCATGACTTCCAGCCAGGGAATCTTGCTGTACACTTGTGTGCTGACTGACAAACATGTCGGGAATTCTCTGTTGTCCTTCTTGCTGTCTCCAGGTGGAGAGAAAACTGTCCCTTCTCTCTAAGAACCTGAATTTATCTCAGTCTTGGAGGCTCTTGCTAAAAGACGTGTTTGCTGAAGCTTTAATGATTCATATGGCTCTTCCTTAAACTTTTTCTAATTAGTCAACATCGTTTTTGGAGCCCTTCCATCAGGAGCAGACACAGCATTGCAGTCAGAAGTTGCACAAGCCCCAGTTGCAGGAGCAGTGTGATTTCCCTGCCTCTCCTGGGCTCTGTGCATCCCCAGAGCCTGGCAGTCCTTCTGGCAGGAGCTCAGCCTCAGCTCCCCGGCCATCAGCTTTGTGCTCTGATCCCGAGTTCTGCTCCGAGGTTCTGGTTGGGAAAGGCTGAGGAGCATTGCCAGGTCTCGCACCTGCTCAAGGTAGAGCCTGGAGCACGTCCAGCCTGCCCGTGGGAAGGAGACTCAGGCGCAGAGCATCCCTTCTGCTCCTTTTCCAGGGAGTCAGAGAGTTTTTAAGGCTGGAAAAGCCCTGTGAGATGATCCAGTCCAACTGTTCCCCCAGCACTGCCCAGGCCACCACTGACCGTGTCCCCAAGTGCCACATCCACAGGGCTTTGAGATCCCTCCAGGGATGGGGACTCCATCACTGCACCTTCCAATGCCTGACCACCCTTTCCATGGAGAATTCCTTCCTAATATCCGATCTAAACCTTCCCTGGTGCAATTTTCCTGGAAATTTTCAATTTCCTCCCTATTTCCAAGAAAAATCTTTCAGGATAATCAGGAAAGCAAGACCACAGCAGGTACCACCAACCTCATTTATCCCAAAGGTGACATTGCCACTGTTCCCCCAAAATGACAGAGTTTTGGAATGGTTTGGGCTGGAAGGACCTTGAAGACCCTCTCGTTTCGTGCCATGACCAGGGACACCTCCCACTGGAATTGTGGCTTTCTGTGTGACAAATAATTTCTCCTGTGTAGTATCTGATATTCCGGCAGGGAAAATCATGTTGATTTTAGCAGCTGAATGAATTCTAACCCACAGGGAAAATTCAAGTCTGCTTTGCCTCAAAGGATATTTGGATTGCAGGCACCAGGCAATCCTGGAAGCGACGGCGTCGTTGGGAGTGACCTTCTGAAGGCAGCTGAGATGTTCTCAGCAGTGTAAACATGAATCAGCGCTGATTAGGGATCAGACGGGATGACGTGCGCTGCCCACGCGCCCTGTCAGGGAAAAGAAACCCTCACAGAGCCTGCCCCAGCGCTGCCTGCTGGGATCCCAGCTCTGCTCCACGGGACCGAGACCCCTGCACAGCCGGGCCCCACATCTGCTCACACCGCGGGCTCAGGTGCTCCAGGGGCAGCCGGGGCGCATCGGTCCTGGAATCCCAGACTGGTTTGGGTCGGGAGGGACCTCAAAGCTCCTCCAGTGCCACCCCTGCCATGGCAGAGACACCTCCCACTGTCCCAGGTGGATCCAAGCCCCAGTGTCCAACCTGGCCTGGGACACTGCCAGGGATCCAGGGGCAGCCACAGCAAATCTGGGAATTCCAGCCCAGCCCCTCCCCACCCTCCCAGCCAGGAATTCCTTCCCAAGATCCCACCCCAATCTCCCCTTTCCCAGTGGGAAGCCATTCCCTGTGTCCTGTCCCTCCTTCCCTTGTCCCCAATCCCTCTCCAGCTCTCCTGGAGCCCCTTCAGGCCCTGCAAGGGGCTCGGAGCTCTCCCTGGCTTTTTCCCTTCTCCAGGGGAACATTCCCAGCTCTCCCAGCCTATTATGCTTGCATTTTCTATAAACGTGTGTGAGTGTTTATAAAGGACGTTGCCCCTGTTCTCCAAAATCTCTTTGGAGGTTTCTGTGGGGATGCCCAAGTGAGCAAAGGGAGTGCTTTACCTGGAACAATCTCTCCGGATCCATTTCTTCACAGCCTGGGATGGGAAATCCAAGTCTCCTCGCAGGGAGTGTTTCTCAAAACCTGTGAGTTCCTGGGCACTCCTCACCAGACCGTGAGCTTCAGTGGCTGGGCTCGATGACCTTGGAGGTCTTTTCCAACCTGAATGATTCCATGATTCTGTCTCGTCAGATAAGGAATTTAGAGGTGTTTAGACATGGATCTCTGCGCAGGTGGAAATGTCTTTGCTTTCCCATGGCCTCAGTGATGGACACAGCAGGACGGGACCACGCTGTTGTACCGAGCGCTACGGGCAGCAAATCAAGGACAAGGTGCAAGAGACGTGTTCTGTCCCAAAAATACAGCTGTGGTCTGAGCAACGGCCCCTTCGGGAATGGTGAATGAGCCGAATTCTGCCCTTAATCACACTTTCGCAGCCTTTTGTAAATTGGGGAGCAAACACAGAGGCTGCTGTGTCTTTAAGTGGTTGTTTTGGGCCGGGAGCTTGAGAGGCCGCCTTTGATCCTCTCTCCTAACGGGGCTCAAACCCTCAATTGGTTTTGCAGCAGAACTGAAGCCTTGCAATAGGTTTAATAAATTTGCTGGATAAATGCAGCCACCCTGTCCCATCAGCTGTATGTATTCCCATCCGGAATTATTCCTGTGTTAAACAACTCCAGTGAAATCAGAGCTCAGCTCTGGTTGCAAGCAGAGCCACCAGTGCCAGGGAAAGGGAGTTCTGGAGGTGAGCAACCTCCACGTGCTGGGAAGCTTAACGCACCCTGAGCCTCTCTTGGCTCGACATCCAGCCTAGCAAAGCCCTGGGTTTTGTAGGGATGAAATTCCACTTGGATTTCTGCAGCGGTGCTCCAGAATCACAGCTTGTTTCTAGATATTATGGCTTTAAAGAGAACGTTATAAAAATAAACCGCTCGTATCAGCCATGAAACCATGGATCCTTGGGAATACTCACGCCGGAGCTGCTGAGACACGTTCTTGTCATCCCAGGATAGTGTTAACTCTGGTACCTAAACCCATCAATATGCATTGAGTAATTCACTGCTGTTAAGTTTAGGAGAAACATGTAGTTAATGCATTTAGCCCACAACCTCCAACTGCCTCCCATGCCCCCCGGGGAATCTCTTCCCTCTCCCAATCCTGCAGCATCCCCACTGACAACTCCTACTCAGCTATGCACTGCCAATGGAAACAGCTGTGACAGCTCCAAACCGAAAATGGGACTTGTGCAAATGAAATTCAGTGTAGCAGCAAAAGAAAGAACCACGGGGTTGCTCCGCTGCTTTTCCGCCCCGTGGGCCCTGCTCCTCCAGATCGTTCCTTCTGCAGCATCCTCGAGGAGCTCGCGTGGTCCCGCGCCCAGCGGGATCGCGGGGGTAAAGGGGAGAGCCGGGTGGGAAACGGAGAAATGGAGCTGGAGAATGGCAGAGAAACCCTCAACCACCTGAGCACTCCTGCCCTCACCTGGGGGAAGTTTAAAGGGCTTTTTTTGGGTGCTGCTCAGGGCAAACTGAAGCATCTTCTGGAATGAGGCTGATTTCAGCCAAAAGCCTTTCCTTGAAAATAATCTTCCTTTTGGATCTCCAGGACAAGGGGAATAAACAGCCTAAAATCCAAGGCTGAGCTATTGTTTTCCAATCTGTTTTAGCCTTCATCTTGTTGGCAGGCTGCTTTAGAAAAGCAAAAGGTTAATGAGCCAATGTGCAGTGGGATTATTGCAGTAAAGATGACAGTGAACCAGTAATTACTAATTAGATGCAGTTTAACAGGAGGAACAAGTGAAATCTCCTCTTCACCAACTGTCAATAATTAGCAGATTTGGTGAGGTTGAAATGTGTCCACAGTTAAAAGGCTGATTTTTTAATGAAATGGCACTTGACAAAAGAGCTGTATGGAGGTCACAGCCATAGCCCTCGAGACGCTTCCCCATTCCATACTTAGGAGGGAAATCAGATGCAATCCAGCAGGGGGTCCCCGTGGAACCATCCCTCCCTCGGGATTGCTTTGCATGGGGGGGAGGGGAGCAGGAGGGATTCTCTGCAGTAATTTTGTCCAAGTTGGATGAGAAGCCAGGGAAGGGATTTGCCAGCTGCCATGGGGAAAAATGTTTGAGAAGTGAGAAGTTCTGCTTTGCTTCTGGGGCTGGGGAACGGTTTCCTGGGAGTCTGGGAACCCTTGGGATGGAGGCTGGGCTTGGAAGGAGCTCCTCTCAGCAAAGAAGTGGCACGAGGTCCTGAAGGGCTGGCAGGAGCTCAGTGGGAAGTGTCTCCCAAGGGCTGCAGAGGATCCAAGCTGTGCCTCGGAGGTTGTTTCCTCCTGCTCCGCTGGTGGCTCTGGGAGCACCGAGAGGTTCATCTGAGGTTCCTCTCCTGAGTGCTGACCCAGCTTGTCTTCTGGTTTATCTTCCGGTTTTATCTTCTGGTTTATATTCTGCTTCATCTTCTGGTTTTATCTTCTTGCCTTTCCCTTGTTGACAAAGGCAGGAGTGTCTTTGTTCTCCATGTGAGCCTCAAATGAAGAGGTGATCCCACGACGCTTCTTTAATGCCCATGAAACGATTTATTTGAGCAGAATCCCCAGGATTTACGTGACAGTGAGTGGCTGAACACTGACATGGTTCAAGTAGGACTTAAGGGAAAATCTGAGGTATTTGGGAAGGTGTTGAGCCCCTCTCTGGCCTTCAGATGAAGGAAGGTGGTGCTTGATGAGGTGTCTGGTGTTCCTTAGTAAGGATGGACTCGTTCCTGCCAGAGGCTGGAGAATGAGTGACCCTTCCAGAGGAGCATCGTCCTGCCCCTGGAAGGGTGAAGTGATGGGAGAGGAGGTGGCGTTTGGGGACAGCAGGGTGGAGCTGCCACGGCTGCACAAAGAGGTGGCACAGAACTCAGTGTGAGTTGCCAGCCCATCTTTGATAAGAAATAAAGGCCTAAGGAAGTCCTGGACTCCATCGGTACTTCCAGCCCCAGCAGGATCCGAGCACAGCCTGGGGCACTGGCCGCGGCCGGAGGATTGTCCCCATCCTCCCTGGGGCAGTCTGGCCTTCCCAGCTAGTGCTGGAAGGTCCTGCTGCCAGGGAAGCTCCCAACAAACGAAGCCTCCCTCTGGCTGGGAAGAGTTTGCCCCCGTGGATGGACACGGGCTGTGCCCTCCTGGTTATCCCGGTTCCTGCAGATTCCCACAGCTGCAGCCCCGCCTGGCCCGCTCCAGGTGTTCGGGAAGTTGTGCTGTGACGGTTTATTCTGGGATCTCTTTAGGCTGACGGGGTTTATCTGAGCTGAGCTTTGACCTCAGAGGACCAGAATCTGCATCCAAGGGAATCAGGTGTCCCTGCTCCAGGACAGGCCTCGGGTGAGCAGCGTGGGGCACAGATCTCCTCAGCTTTGCTGCCAGAGTGTGACGCTGTCGCGCATGAAGGGCACGTCTGTCACCCCACACTTCTGCTGGAACCTGCCCTTGCTGGCCACCTGCACGTGGGCCTGGAGACCCGTTTGTCCCCTGCTCTTTTCGTGACATCCGAACCCAATCCCAGCCTTGGCCATGAATCTTCATCAGACCAAGTGCTCAATTCTGCTGCCTCACGTCCTCGTCAGGACCAGAGGCAATGGCCTCAAGTTGTGCCAGAGGAGGTTTAGGCTGGATTTAGGAAAAATTTCTTCCCCAAAAGCGTGGTCAGGCACTGGCACAGCTGCCCAGGGGGAGTCCCCTTCCCTGGAGGGATTTCAAAGCCCTGTGGATGTGGCACTTGGGGACATGGGGCAGCGGTGGCCTTGGCAGTGCTGGGGGGTGGTTGGACTTTGTGATCTGACGGGACTTTTCCAACCTAAGCAATTCCATGGCTCTGTGCAGAGATGGTCCCTCAGCCATGGGGCACAGCCGGAGTCCTCACCTGTGCATCCCAAGGGCATCCCTGAACAGGGACTGTTGGCCCGAGGGATGAGCAGGGAGCTTGGATCACAGCTGCCTTCCTTGGGAAGGTTTTGATCTCCCCTGGTTTGAGACAGGATTATTTCACCCTTTCTCCCTTCCTCTGCTGCTCTCGCCGCCCCTGGGCAGCACCAAGCAGAAGCTGACGAGTTCCTGGCTGAGCCCCTCCTTCCCACGTTTTCCTTCAGCTGCTCCAGCTGCTGGGACAGGGATTGCAGCCCTGGGATGTGTTTCCCAGGGATCCAGACACCGCTTCCACCTTGGCCCTACCCTTAATTCCCTCAACAACTTTTAGTTTCCCTCTAATGGCACCGCAGAGGAAAGCAGGAAAGCTTCCAGGAGTCTGCCAGCATGGAGGGATCATCACTGGGAGGATTTCGGTGGCCTCAACTGGTTTGGTTGGGTCTGTGGTTGTGCTTAGGGTTTGAGAAGGATGTTCCAGGGGCTGGAAGGGCCTTTTCAGAGGATTGATGCCTTTTGGGGCTACCTAAAAACAGAGGCCAGACAAAATTAAGGGAATAAAGAGCAGTTATATTTATGGAAGGGCCTTCAGGTACATTCAGGGCAGACGAAGCCCCCCAAGGGGTGCACCCAAAAACGGACCACGGGTCCTGGGTTTCCACACTGTTATGAGTTTAGTCCATTTGCATATTGGGGGTTAATCTTCCAATTACAGCTTCAGGTAATTAATTAATTTATCCCAAGTTTGCTCCCCCCAGCTCACTTTTGTTTCCATTTCTCGGGGCCTGAGGCAGTGAGGTGTCCCTGGTTCCCAGCCTGGAGAGGAATGGTTGTGTCTGACCAAAATGGGAAAGCAGCAGCTGGCACTGTGTGGGGTTTGGAGTTCTGCACTAGAGAGTTACAGGATTACAGATATATGGAAACATAAAAGCTCAAATCCTAAGGCATCGGGATGGTGAGGAGCTCTTGTTCAGTATCACAGGAGCTGGTGGTGCTGCTCCTGTGCTCTGCAGGTGTCCGTGGACCATTCCCAACCCATCACAGGTCTCCCACACAGGTTCTTCTGTCAGGAGCCACCTCTGCAGCGGGAGGTGTCCCAGCCCGCGGCAGGGCTTGGAGCTAGATGGTCCCAAGGTCCCTTCTCCCCCAGGCCATCCCATGATTCCATTTCATGATTCCGTGGTGGGCTCTGGGCTGCAGGGATCTGCCCCAGCTCCTGCCCCCACCTGGAGTTTCTCTCCGGCGTCGTCTCCACCAACAGAAAGAGACCTGGGGCTGGGTTTGCTCTGGAGCTTGCAAGGTGTCCTGGGGTGTTCCATGACAATGCTGTGTTCCCCGTCGCCTGCTGGATTCCTGGATTCCTGCTCTTCGGAGCAGCTTGCTTCACCTTGCAGTTAAGATGTTTACAAACTTCTTCTTCTCTGAGCTGGCAAAATAACTGACGGGGGCCACCCTCCATGGGATAAACTCCAGGTCAGCGTGACAGCAGAGCTTTTTGGGGAGCTCAGGTGCATCCAGAGCAAGGACAGAGACGGGTTCATGTGCTCCAAACCCCCTCGAGGCAGTTCGGGGCGTTCCTAGGTGGAGGTATTCCCTAAGAACATGGGGAGGGATGCCAGGCTTAGTCCTCTCCTGCCCTTCCAGTGGTGCTTTGGCCTGAGCTGCGGATCCAGCAGCCTCCAGCTCCCTCCTGCTGCAGGGAGGGCTTCGGGTCAGAGTCCGGTGCTTCTGCAGGGACCACACAACCCAAACATTCCAGACTCTGCATGGCTGGGACATTCCGGTCAGGAGAGCCCCCGAATTCTCCTTTTTGTATGGTAACTCCTCATTCCCACCACGTGATGCTCTCCTAGGCTCTCTTTCTGGGATGTAGCAGATGTTGTGTCCTGGTAATTCCCTTCTGCCTGCTCCACCTGGTGGAATTCCAGATGCAAATCCATGGTGGTGATCCCACAGAAGCAGCACCTGCCTTGTCCCAGGCCCACCTCCCGTTTCCCAAACTCCCTGGGAAGCTCTTCCCCGCCATGCCCTTTGGATTCGTGTCCTGGCACAACTGAAACTCCTCTTGACCAGGAGACAAGGAACCAGTTTGGCAAAGCAAAGAATATTTCTGGATCATGGCATTGTGGGCTTCCAAGCAGGGGTTCAGAGATGCAGCGAGGCAGGAGTCAGAGCGAGGAATGAATTATTTATTAAATTTACAATACCATTTATATATTCTAGTTCCATAAAGCCATTGAACAGTGCTCACACTTCTCCTAGGGTGATTGGTCAAAGTCTCAGACACCCACTTAGAAATGTATTTACCTAATAGAATGTACACAAAGTCAGAAGATACCAGATATGAATGCTATTTACAAAAACCCTATCTATTGTTTACATAGCTTACACAGCAAGGGAAAAGTTCTCACAGAATGAATGCGAGAAGAGAAAATTTCCCTGCTAACAGCATTTCAGCATCCACATGGCATGTTCCCTCTCCATGTTTTTTTCCCCCCACTTCTTTCTCAAAATCTCAAAATCACAGCATTTCCCTACGGACACCCCAGTGCTCTGGAGCTGGGAGATCCCAGTCATTTCTTCTGGGAGCAAATGTCCTTCTTTCATAAAACCATGAAATTGTGGAATGGTTTGGGTTGGAAGGACCTTAAACCTCACTTGTTCCGGCCCCTGCCATGGGACACTTCCCACTATCCTAGGCTGCTCCAAGCCCCGTCCAACCTGGCCTTGGACACTGCCAGGGATCCAGGGGCATTTCCAAGGGGAAGGGGAAGGGGAAGGGGAAGGGGAAGGGGAAAGGAAAGNGGGGGGGGGGTGGGGGGGGGGGGGGGGGGGGGGGGGGGGGGGGAAGGGGAAGGGGAAGGGGAAGGGGAAGGCTCTGGCCTTCAGGGACTCCATTATCACTGCTTAGGACCCCTGGGACCCCTCAGGTGGTTCCGTTTCCACCTGCTCAGCCTGTTTGGGTGATTGCTGGGCTCGGTGGCTCCTCAGGGCTGGGGAAGGTCACGAGTGAGCGGAGCCCTGATGGCTTTGGGGGCTGTGCCTTTGTTCCCCCTTGGCTGCCTGTCCCAGAGGCTTTGATTTGTGACCCAGCTGGTTTTCGACGGCCGCTCCTGGGAGTGCTCCTTTGTTTCCCCGCCAGCAGCCGTGGCACTCGAAGGTGCTGAAGGTTTTCGGGGCTTTGGCCTGGAAACGTGGAGAACAGGAGGAGAACAGGAGGAGAACAGGAGGAGGACAGGAGGAGAACAGGAGGAGAACAGGAGGAGGACAGGAGGAGGACAGGAGGAGGACAGGAGGAGGACAGGAGGAGAACAGCAGAGCGGGGTGTGCAGGGCCCGGCCCAGCCGTCCTTCGTGGTCAGCGGGTGCCTGTGGGAGCGGGGACCCCTCCGGAGCGCCCAGGGGCTTCGGCAGCCGTGTCAGACGGGATCTGGTTTCATGTTTATATCCCTGGCCCTGGGAGACAGGTTCAAGTATGTAAACTATCCTCCTGCAAGCACAGGCTCCTGCAGGTGTGTGGGTGCTGGTGGGCATAAAAAAACATTCCTGACACCAGCTCTTTTGAGGAGTCTTCACCTCCTGATGGCTATAAGCCATTAGGAGTCAAAAGAAAGAGCTGACATCCGACAAGTCCGGATAAACAGCTAAACATTAACCCTTAAGGTGGCCCGAAAAACAGACTTAAAAGGCTCTTTGTGGAAAGAAGCCATTTTTTTGCAGGCCTGTTAATTGCTGTCTTTCTTCAAGACACCTTTCAGCAGCACCTACTGTAAACAGAGGGGCTCCTCCCCAGCACTTCCCCCAAGATTCCTGCCCTGCCGTGGCCATTCCTGAGGCCTCCGGTGGCTCCTTGGCTTTGCTGCTTTTTTCCGGGCCTGAAAGCCAAGTCCTTTCCCCTCTCCTGCCAGCCCACCCTGAACACTCCGTCCGCGTTCTGGGAATCATGGAATACCCTGAGCTGGAATGATGAATGATCCGCAGGGATCACCCAGTCCGACTCCTGGCCCCGCACAGGAATCATTAACATCAGAAAAGACCTTTAATGTCATCAAGCCCAACCATTCTTGGTCGGAGGCCTCTTTATTTGCTTCACCCCCAGATGTTCCCTGCCTGTTTCCTGCCTTACCCCTCTCTTGTCTCACAGGGTCAGATTTGTCCTTTTTGGTGTATTTGGAGCTGTTTTGGCTCGTCTGAAACCACTCTGACTGCTCCAAGAGGTGCAGGATACAAAGGAAGGCAAACAGTTGTCCAGACTTGCCCGCTTGGGGCTGAGAATGCCTTATTAATCACCTCTCACATATATAATTATCTGTAATTGCTTTTTAAATCATTTGGCACCAGCAGCCTGTTTGTAGTGAGGCTGGTGGCCTGCGAGAGAAGGAAATGTGCTGGAGATTGGGATCTCGAGGAACTTGCTCAGCTTCCTTAGGGCACCGAGGGCATCCCTAAATCCCGCTCTTCCATTGTGCTCTTCCTTCTGAATACCAGGAGAATTCGGGGGTTGGTGTCTTCAGCAAATAGCAACAAATTCTTCCTTCCTTGATAGAGCTGCCTGAGGAATTCCTGTTAGAATGGACCTAAGAGCTCATCTTCCTCCAAAGGGAAACCTTTTCATAACATCCACATTCAAAAGCAGGATTTTTCTTTTCTTCCAAGAGAGGAGAATCTCCGAGTGTCTTTGCAGGTGCTTTTTATTCCAGCAAGGATCAGGGATCGTAACTAAACTCTGCAGTTTTGGGAGTTCTCAGGGCCGTGCTTGAAGTGGCCTTTCCCACCAATCCTTTGGCTCGGATGTTCCCAAAAAAGTCTGCGTCCTGTAACGTGAGGGTTCTTCCGGGAAGCCGGGGGGAAGTTTCTTCGGCCCCTCCTGGGGTGGCCACGTGCCCTGAGGTCACACACAGGTGCTTCTGCCCTGTACCAGCCCAAGACCTTTCTGGAGCTGTGTGGAAATGAATTTGGTGTGGTAGACTCAGACTGAGACCCAGCTCACCTCCTCCCACAGTGAGCAAACCTTCTCCAGAGCAGAGGGGAGGCGAGGCTCCCGCAGAGGCCTTTGGTGTCTCCTCTCTCTGCAAGACAGACAGAAGGAACTTCTTTTGATCTCGCTGTTTGAAATCTTACGGTCTCAAAGCTTTTGTTTGGGGTTTCTTGGTGGGTTTGGTTTAATTCTTGAGGTCCCTGGTGCTGTGGGCAACCCTCTGCTTTCCCAGAAGACTCAAACTCACAGCTCTGCGATGAGTTGGAGGTGGTGTCCTTCCAGTTTTTATAAAGCTGGAAGTGCTGAGGGTCTGAGAGCCCCGTGTTAACCAAACCCACCAAAACCCCAAATAAAGGCCTAGAGAACATAAACAGCAAGATGGAGAAGACGTTCCTTGTGCCTGTCAGATGTCACTGATGTCACCTTGAGGCTCCCAAAGGGTCCCTGTGGGGAGCCGGGAGGTGAGAGCGGGAGCGTTCCTGGGGGATTGGTTTGGGGATGACCACGGGGCCGGAGCTCGGGAGCCGTGGGGCTGCTGTGCTCCAGGACAGGCTGGGACACGCGGGGAACGGAGCTCACCTCCCGGCCCAGGTGTGGGGTTGGTATCCCACCTGCTGCCTCTGTTATCGTCGTCGCAGTCATCGCTCATTCCGGAGACACCCTGGGCGAGGGCAGCTCCCTGCTCCAGCCGCAAACCCACGTCTCCCTTCTTCCCACCTGATTAAATGTCGAGGTCTTTGCTTAATATTTTTCCTCGGAGAAGCTGTGCTATGGTAATTTCCCAAAAGTGACATTAAAAACTCCCACCCTCGATTGTAGAATCGTGAAATTAGGTTGCAAAAGACCTTTCAAATCAGCAATGAACCCAGCACTGCCCAGTCCAGCAGTGAGGTGGGGGAAGTTGCAGTCCCACAGCTGCCCCATAAATCCTGAAATCTGCTCTGCTTCAGGGCAATTGGTTGTTCCCATTCATGCTGAGGGCAGGAACATCCCTGCGAAGCATCCTTGGCAAACAAAAAGTCTCCTGAAACGGAAAAAAACTCTCGAAAGCCAGAACTGCCAAATATTCCAGGACAAAAAGTCTCCTGAACGTAATAACTCTCAAAAGCCAGAACAGCCAAATATTCCAGAACAGCCAAATATTCCAACTTTCCTCAATTTTTATTGTCTAAAGAAGACGTTCTGGGAAGGCAGAAGGGAGGTGGATGCAGTCAAAGGATCCATGGCAAAAAAATAAAAAGCTGACTCCGGTCAGCTCAAGAGTAGAACCATGGAATTGTGGAATGGTTTGGGTTGGAAGGGACCTTAAAAATCATTTAATTTCTCTCCTGTCCTACAGCAGCTGGAGGTGGGTGCTGATGGCCAAAGCATCCATGGCAAAGAAAAAACAGAAAAATCTTCTGAAATGGATAAATCTCAGGAGCCAGAACAGCCAAATATTCCAGAACAGCCAAATATTCCAACTTTCCTCCATTTTTATTGTTTAAAGATAACTTTAATTTCAAGCTCTGGTGCCTTTTAATTCCCCCTTCTCTGTGTGCAGCCCAGGGTGAGGCAGCAGCCCTGGCATCCAGCTCTGGTGGTGGAAAAGTGCTGACCACAGGTCCTGTCACGGGCAAAGCATTTCCATCTTTTCTCCCTTCTTTGGAACGATGAAAAGGAGCAAAGCTGGGATTTTGGGCCCTTCTGGCTCCTGAGATTTGTCCACTCCAGAAGATTTTTCTGTTTTTTCTTTGCCATGGATGCTTTGGCCATCAGCACCCACCTCCAGCTGCTGTAGGACAGGAGAGAAATTAAATGATTTTTAAGGTCCCTTCCAAGCCAAACCATTCCATGATTCCGTGGTTCTACTCTTGAGCTGCCAGGAGACTTTCCATGGTTTTGTGAAAAACATTTTGACTAAATACCATGGGTTTTTATTATGAGAAGTGAACATTTCTTTCAAAGACAGGAGTCAAAAAGACTTGAGAGAAACCTGAAATGAAGAGAACTGTGCTGGGCAACTCTTAAATTCAAGTTTTGTTATTAATTTGAAGGAAAACTTCACAATATTCAGGTTTCTCTCAAAATTGTTTCCCCCAGCTTAGTGATTTGGGCAGAAAGCTGATTATCAATCATTTCTGGGTCATTCATTGGTGCTTCAGTCGTGAGGACATCTCTCCACCACTGTGTCCAGTTTTGGGACACGGAGGGATTTCAGCTGGGTAGAAAAACTGGGAAGTTGTCAGAAAAGGGCTTTAACACCAACGTTTCAGGCAACAATCTGCCTTGCTGAGGAGAACCACGGGTTTTGTCTGTCAGTTTTAACAAAGCTGAGCTAATAATCTTTGGACACTTGCATGGGAAGAAAATTTCTGGCAGGAAGGAGCTCCTTAGGGCAGCAAATGGATAAATGCAGGGCTGGAGTTGTGGATATAGGAAAATGCCAACCTTGGGGGGGGCTGGTGCTCTTTGGGGCAGGACACTGGGAGGTCTTGGAGCTCCACAGCTGCTTGGGCTCTGGAAGCAGAGGCTGGAGATCCTCTGAAAAATATTTTCTGTGATGTAATCAAAAGGTTTTTGGGGCATTTCCCAAATTCTGTCACCTGCCAGGTCTGTACCAATTCCAAGAGAAACTCCTTAGCCAACACTGCTTTCCTCGTCTCATTCCTCAGGGATCGATCCATGGGGGGCACTTCAATGGTTTGAGTGGGATGGGACCTAAAAACCCATCTAATTCCACCCCCTGCCATGGGCAGGGACACCTTCCATGGGCATGGACCCCTTCCATGGACACCTTCCGTGGACACCTTCCACGGGCAGGGACACTTTCCATGAGCATGGACACCTTCCATGGGCAAGGACACTTTCCATGGGCAGAGACACTTGCCAGGGGCACGGACACCTTCCACGGACACCTTCCATGGGCAGCGACACGTTCCAGGGGCAGGGACACCTTCCATGGGCATGGACCCCTTCCATGGACACCTTCCGTGGACACCTTCCACGGGCAGGGACACTTTCCATGAGCATGGACACCTTCCATGGGCAAGGACACTTTTCATGGGCAGGGACACGTTCCACGGACACTTGCCATGGACACCGTCCATGGACACCTTCCATGGGGAAGGGCACCTTCCATGGACACCTTCCATGGACACCTTCCATGGACACCTTCTGTGGGCAGGGACACCTTCCATGGACACCTTCCATGGACACCTTCTATGGGCAGGGACACTTTCCATGGACAGGGACACTTTCTATGGGCAGGGACACTTTCTATGGGCAGGGACACCTTCCATGGACACCTTCCATGGACACCTTCTATGGGCAGGGACACTTTCCATGGACAGGGACACTTTCTATGGGCAGGGACACTTTCTATGGGCAGGGACACCTTCCATGGACACCTTCCATGGACACCTTCTATGGGCAGGGACACTTTCCATGGACAGGGACACTTTCTATGGGCAGGGACATTTTCTATGGGCAGGGACACCTTCCATGGACACCTTCCATGGGCAGGGACACCTTCCATGGACACCTTCCATGGACACCTTCCATGAGCAGGGACACTTTCCATGGACACCGTCCACGAGGACAGGTGCTCCAAGCCCCACAGTCCAAGGGGAACTGGTCAGTGACCTGAAATGCCACTGAGACACACGCAAATCCATGGGGCAGGATGGATCCATCCAAAGGGAGAGCTGGTGGAAGGACTCACTGAGGCATTTCCCATCATTTATCGGCACTCCTGGATAACTGGGAAGGTCCCAATTGACTGGGAATGCAAATGGGTGGGGCCCTGGTGACATGAAAGGGGCTGGAGCGTGTCCAGGGAAGGGAAGGGAGCTGGGAAGGGGCTGGAGAATTCCTGAGGGAGCTGGGAAAGGGGCTCAGCCTGGAGCAAAGGAGGCTCCGGGGGGACCTTGTGGCTCTGCACAACTCCCTGACAGGAGGGGGCAGCCGGGGGGGATTTGGGATCTGCTCCAGGGAACAGGGACAGGAGGAGAGGGAACGGCCTCAGGCTGGGCCAGGGGAGGCTCAGGGTGGACATCAGCAGGAATTTCAGCATGGAAAGGGTGGTCAGGCCTTGGAGGTGCCCAGGGCAGGGCTGGAGTCCCCATCCCTGGAGGGATTTCCAAGCCCTGTGGATGTGGCACTTGGGGACACGGGGCAGTGCTGGCCCTGGCAGTGCTGGGGAATGGTTCGACTGGGTGATCTCAGAGCTCCTTTCCAGCCTCAAGAATTCCATGATTCCATGGTGCCACAGCCCTTCTTACACCTGGCTGAGCTTCCCGAGGGCTCGGAGAGCCTGACCGTGCCCTGGGCTTTGCCCTGGTGACCAAAGGCCCATCAGGACACGGCAGAGAGCAGCTGGAAGGGCCAGGAGACCCTTCCCAGGCTCCAAAGCAGCCACCACCAACTCTCCCCGCTGGCAGCAGCAGACGACGCAGTGACCATCCTGGTCCTCCCTTCCCCCACCCCGGAGCAGCATCCGTCAGTCCCCATGACCCTCCCCCTCCCAAAATTGGCTGCTTTCTCCCTTCTTCTCCCCCCTCCTTTTTTTTTGGCTGAGTGATGAGCTGTATGCCAAATCCATCTGCTCCTGTCTCCCCTAGCTGCCTTCCATATCGTTCCAGGATCCCTGGCAGCGAGCCTAGACCTATCTCTCTCCCTGCACTCTCCGGAGCACATTCCTTTCTACACCTTTTCCCGAGCTGGGATAGAAATGAGTATCAACCCCAAACAAAAAGCATCTGCTTTCTGCCTGCTGCTGCCTCACCGGCCGCGCCTGCACGTTACACCCGTGTCAGCAGCCATGCAAAACACACACAACCCCCCGCTCGCATCCAACAGGGAGCGACTGCCGGGATTTGGGGCGCCGGGAGCTCCCCCGCGCCCGCTCCCGCGCCGGCTCCGCAGCACCAGCTGTGACCACCGCACCATTTGTTCCTCCAGCCCACGCCAGCACTCGGAGCCAGTTCTTTATCACCCCAATTAGCCTTGTCTGAGCTGATGAGAGGAGAGAGGCTTCCACTGCAAGGCAGGGATGGGGGGAAGAGAGCTGGAGAGCTGTGGGTACCCGGGAGGCAATTCCCAGCTTTGTTCCCTGGGAGGGATGGATTTCACCGGGTCAGGGGCCGCCATCCTGCCTGAGTTACCGGAGGGATGCTGGTCCATAAACAGGTGCTTGATAAGGTCAGGGCACAGAGTTTCTTGGGGTTTTCCCCCCTTTTTCCCTCGTGCACTTGGCTGTCTGCCAGAGGGGAAGGAGCATCCTCAGGCTCCACCTGCTCCCAGGTGCCGGGATGGGCTCTGGTTCATCCCGGCCACATTTCTGGATGAGCTGGGAGGTGCACCCTGGTTGTGTCCCCAGTGAGGATCTCCCTGGAGCTATGGCAAAGCTTCCAGTGGCCTCACAGGGCACTGAAGGAATTCCCCCTTCTCCCATGGCCTCATTAGAGTTTCCCATGTTGGATACCAAGCTGTCAGCGCAGCCCTCAGCCCCAAATCCTGGGGTTTGCCCCAAATGACCCCCTTGTAGCACCGTCTGGGGATGGTGCTTCCCACCCTGGGTCCCTCAGTGCTGCCGTGAGCTGCTGTCCCTCCTGGCCTTCTCCTGGATTCATTGTTGAAGGCCCTCTCCTGGTGACACCCCAGTGCCATCATCCCAAAGCCAGGAAGGGCGTCCATCCTTTGTTCTGGCACCCACAGGCTTCCCTCGGTGGGGAGAAGAGGACGGACACAGTTCAACCCCGGTCCCACGGTGGGCACTTGGTTGGAAGGGACAAAGTCCCCTGTGTGGGACAGTGGGACAGGTCCCATCAGTGCAGGCCCAACGGGGTCCAACCTGCTGCCCAGAGCTCCCTCCAAGGCAGGTGCTCCTTCGCAGGGCGGTTTCCCAGCATGGCCGTGACCGTGATCGGGGTCGTCTTGGGAGCTGAGACACCAAAATCTTGACAAGGAGCTGTGGTGACCACATGTGGCTCACAGGTCCATGGCCAGTGGAAGGTTGGCTGAGCAGGTCCAGGATTCTGGACAGCTGGAACAGCAGTCTGCACCAAAATGGGTGAAATTACACTTTCCAACAAAAAACACCAACGAGGGAGTCAAAGACTGAGCAGGAGCACAATAGGGTTGTGATTTAATGTTGTCGTGATACCTGTAACCCACCACCATCTCCCTGTTCTTCTCCATCTGATTTACAGGGGGAGGAGTGGCTTCCTCCTGATGGGTTTCTGAGCAGCTTTCCCAGTTTTCCTGGACGTGTCTCCATGATGCAGACACATCCTTGGAGCTCCTGAGGCTCTGGAGCAGGTTTTAATCCCTGCTTGATTAAAGTCAGCCAGAAGGAGACCTGCAGAGGAGGCTCCAGTTCAACCAGTCACCCCCAGTTTCTCCAGCATCTTCCCAGGCTTTGGGAAGGGCCTTGAGCGAGTTTGGTGCCACACAGCTCCACACCGGTGCCTGTGACTGGTGGTGTCAAAGGTGTCCCTGACCATGTGTCCACCCTGCATGAGAACAATGGGATCACTGAAATGGAAAAAGCCCCCAGAGTCCATCGAGCCCAGCCATTCCCCCAGCACTGCCAAGGCCACCACTGACCGTGTCCCCAGGTGTCACATCCTCCTGGTTTTTGAGCCCTTCCACCTCAGGCATGAATTCCCATGTCCTTCTGCTCGGTCACCACAGTCTGCCTCAGAACTATCCCACCTCCGTCCCGNAGGCATGAATTCCCATGTCCTTCTGCTCGGTCACCACAGAACTATCCCCCCTCCCTGGACCCACCTAGGACCCTCCCGTACGGCCCCCTTGCCGTGGATGAGGAACTCATCCCCCACGCAGGGAAAGGAGCCGTTTCCCTCCTCGACCAGGGGAAGGAAGCGGGAAGGATCTACAAACAATTATCTCATCTCTTCCTTCCACCAAGACAACCTCAGTTCTGCCTAAACTATTCTTGATGGGTTCCCTGTAATTTGTGCTGAAAACTTCCCACCACAGACGCCCCACACCTTCCCCGAGCAGTCGGCTGCGATATTTTGCTCTTCCCACCAGGATACTCTTCCTGCTGTTCAGCTTGGATCGTGCTCGCTGCTTCTTGAATTGTGTCCCAAGAGAGCGTGAACACAACACCGCTCCTTCCCTCTCCCCAGCCTCGTGCACATCCCACCGCGCAGCCCTGCCGCCTCTGGCTTCCAGGCTCGGCACGTCCCAGTCCTCGGCGTTCCCTGCGGCTTTCGGAGCGCTGCTCTGGGGTCCAGCGGGGCAGGCGTGACTTTCCTTGGAGCTCCCAGCGCTCCAGCCCCGCTGGAGAGGGCGGGGCTGGGGGCCTCTCCGCTGGATTTCTGTGGAGCCTTCCCAGGAGCAGGCTGGGTTTGAGCTGCCCCATCTCCCAAGCTCTGTGGTGGATGGTCAGCGCTGAACCACCCAGCTCCAGGTGGAATTCATTTGAAAGCACAGAATCCCAGGATCGCTGAGGTTGGAAAAGCCCTCTGAGATCACAGAATCCATCCTGTGACCGATCCCCACCTTGGCACCAGTGCCACATCCAGCCGTTCCTTGAACCCCTCCCGGGCTGGCGACTCCACTTCCCACCTGGATATTTTCCTACCGGTGCTTGAATCCACCCAGCCCCAAACCTCGGGGCTTGAATCCACCCAGCCCCAAAACCTCGGGGCTTGAATCCACCCAGCCCCAAAACCTCGGAGCTTTTCTGTCTGTCCCTGGCAGAAAAATCCCCACACAATGGGAAGAAAAGCTGCGTCAGAGCCAGCAGAGCGGAGTGAATCCTCCCTCGGAAGGGATCCGTCGGATCCGGATCTCCTGCACCTTTCCCGGTGCTCTCCCGGCACAATGCTTCACTTTGTGCCGCAGCACTGAAAGGAATGGTGAAGTTGCTAATAATGGCACTAAAAGAAAATATGCTACATCTGTTATGGATAGCAGTACAAAATTAGCTGATCACACCTCTGACACCCAAGATGTCTTCACTTAAAATACTCGTTGGCTTTACTTTACATAATTTGCTGATTATATTTAAAAGAAATACAATTTTGCAATTACTGTTCTTTCTGGTGTGCTATCTATGCATCATTTTCTTTTTATGTTTATATATTTCTCCTTCATTAGTGCAGTCTGAAGGGTGATTAGATCCCTTCAAACATTTTACAGAGGTTAAACGTTGATTAAGATTTAATTATTACTGTAAATAGCTTGGAATGACATATGGTGCAAAAACCTGACATATGTGCATTTGAATAAATGAAGTGCTATTTCCCATGATGCTTCAGTAGCTGTTTAACAGCTTTGCTGAAGGGTTATGTTGCACCTCATGTTAAGATTGCTTTGATGTTATATTTTGTTGGGTTTTTGCAGCTGAAAGCTAAGAACAGTTTTTCCAGTTTTTAAAAACATTGAATATTTTAAATACCTAAATTGTTTTGCACAAATTTTTGCTAATTTGTCTAACTAGGTTAAACATTTTCAAAAGCATTTCGATTTTTAACGTGGGTTCCTCGCATTGTGTCAGCACCAGCGTGGGTTCAATGTATGGGATTTTGAAAATTCCAGGTTTTCCAAGGTGTCCTGTCCCGGCTGCGAGCGGGATCTTTGCTTGCCGTGGGGACCGGGAGCACCACGGATCCCTGCCGAGGATGCAGAGATTCCGGGTGATTTCAGAGCAAGGGAAAGCTTCGGGAGAGGCTGGTGGAGGGAAAAAATTAGGAAAGGAATGGAGATTTCGTGGCGATGGAGAAAGGGGTCGGAAGGGTTTGGCCGAGGGCATGGGGCCGAGCGAGGCTGTTCCCTCGTGGCACCGCTCAGCCCTGGGCTTTGCCGGGTCCGGCTTTGGGCACCCAATCCCTCCGAGCACCCTGGCTGCAGGGAAGGGAAGGGATGGAAAACTGGGATGGGTGGGATGCGTTGGAGCCTCAGACACTCTATAATTCATTGAGCACTGCCAGGCAGCGAACGTGCAGCGTTTCGTGTGCCACAAACCCATCCAAATCGGGGGGGGGCTGGAGGCTGGAGCACAGCAAAGCACATAAAACACCGGGAAAAGGCGTGATCGACATGGAATTATTTACATCTCCTCCTTCTCTGCGTTAATTGATCGATCCGCGGAGCTCCTGCCATGGGTTCTGATCCTGCTCCTCTTTGCCTTCGCAGATCGAGACGTCTCAGCTGGAGCCAGAGATCGCCATGGCCACCACCAGTAAGACTGTGGTCTACAATAAAGGGTTGTGAGCGGAAGAGGATCATCCCGGCCCAGAAGGTCTGGGGAGGGCAGAGGGGAAACTCCAGACCCCGACTGGGAGACAGCAAACAACAACAAGATGAAATCGTAGAGCTCAGTGATAGGAACCGCTCCCGGCAGCCCGGGAGTGAATTAACACCTGCAGAGAACTGACACCTCACACCACTCAAAAAGATTAATATTAAAAGTTTTAACTTAGCAACAGGAGCAGCAACTACAACAAATAAAACCACATTGAAACACTTTAGAATTAGCTAACAAAACTCAGAGTTACTGGCACTGCATGGAGGGCGTTCCGGGGCGAGTTCCCGTGGTCGGAGCTGACTGCACGACGCAGACGTCACCCAGCACGCCCTGTGTTCGTGGGAATGCAGTGTCCACACCGATGCTGCACAACACTCACTCTGTAGAGACCGAGGGGCGCGTGGATGCGATTGATCAGGTGATTGGGAAGTGCCCGGCACTGATTTCCTGCCCAGCCCACCCCAGCGGTCATGCGCTGAAGAGGAATTCCCGCGTCTGTGTGCCCAGCGAAGGGCTCAGCTGTGCCCCCTCCATCCCTCCTCCTCCTCCTCCTCCTCCTCCTGCAGACACTGCTGGTGGCATCCTGCCCTTCACTGCAAGCCTGGCTGTCCCTGGATCCCACCACCCGGAATTCCACAAGGGCTTTTGCCTGGATTCCAAGATCCTGGAAAGCCACGTGCCCACACGTGGAGCGTTGGAGCAGAAGTGATGCTGGAGCCGCTCTGCTCCTTTGCACAGCCGTGAGGGGGGTTTGTCTCACCCAGCACAGACCCTCTGACAGCGACGTTGCCAATCTGAGGGGGTTGGCTAAGCCACGCTTTGCTGAGCTGGTGTCTAAGGACAGGATGTGGTTTAAGTTTGGATTGATTCCCAGCTGGGCAGGCAGCTGGACAAGGATCATTGCAGGCCCCTTCCAATTGGAATTCCTCCTTCTCCTTCTCCTTCTCCTTCTCCTTCTCCTTCTCCTTCTCCTTCTCCTTCTCCTTCTCCTTCTCCTTCTTTTCCCTCTCCCTCTTCTCTCCTCCATTTTTGCCATCCCTTCCACCCAGCGAAGTCGACTCTGCCCAAGGCCTTGTGCCGGTGCAGACGAGGACCCAAAGCCAGGTCCTGGCAGCTGTGCTGAGCTGATGGCTGACACTGCGCCTTCAGAGGGGACGCTGCCCTCTGGGGACATCTGTCAGTGTGTCTGTTTGTGTGTCTGTCCCTTCAACGGCTCCGCTTTGGGGTGCTTAAAGGGGAGGGGTGAGTCGCCCCCGCAATGCACCAAGTCCTGCCCTCCCCTGGGTTTGGGGCCACAGTTTGGCTTTCTGGTATCTCACACCCAAAATTCAACCCTGAGTGACTCTCTCAGGTTCCTTTGGGCCGTGGCCACCAGCAGGGAGTTCCAAAGGCAGGATGTCCCTGCGGGATCGCCGGAGGGGCGCAGCCGTGGTGGTGCCGGGGTGGCACAGGCTCTTACCCTTCAAATGCCAGTTCGTTGTGGGGTTGGGGAGGGTGGGGGGAAAGGGGAAACCAAATCACCGCTGACGCAGAATGTATTTGATGGATTTATTGCAATGCCTGCAACTGGGAGGCCTGAGCCCCCTCGTGCGTCCTTTCCCACCCCAGCTCCTGTTCCCAGCTGGAGTGGGAGCCGCACAGCGGGGCAGCTCGGGGCGGCTGGTTCTGCCCCGCGCTGGTGTAAATCAGGAATAATTGCACAAAAGGGATCAATGCTGTGGGTTTACACATCAGCAAACGAGAAAGGAGGGGCCAGCTCCAGGCCCTTCCTGGCTGCTGTTCCCGGGACAGCTCCCAGTGCCAAACACTGCTGGAAACCCAGAGCGGGTGCAGCTCACCCCTGGGGCTATTCTGGATTTACACCAGGGCCAGGACGGCTGGACTGGGCCCAGTGGAGTTCGTGTAATGCACTAGATGAGATGAATGTACGTTCCAGAGGATGAGGCCGCCCCGGGTGGGATCTGGGGAGGCCGCAGGGAGGTGACAGCTGTCCTGGGGACACTTTCGGGGCCATCTGTCCTCCTGGCAGCACCCTGGGAGCAGACAACTCCCTGCAGCAGTGAGAGGGGGAGCCCAGCGAAGGGGAGCAGGGATGCTGGCAGTCCCCAGGAGCAGCCTGCGCCGGGAAGGGCCGGGCCTGGGGCAGGCAGCTGGGATGAGCTGTGTGCCTGGAACGGGCCTTTCCCTGGGGCTGGCGTTGCCGGGGGTGCCGGGGCTGCAGGTACCCCCTGCACACACATCCCTGGCGCTGTGTGCAGCAGGGAGAAGCTCCTCTGAGCCTGAAATTCCCGTTAGGGCTCCGTGGAGCCAACAGGGATCTGCTGCAGGAGGCACAACTCGCTGCCTTCCTCCTGCTGGGTGGAAAGCAGGGCTGAGACAGAAACAGCCTCTTGTGTTGACAGGGAGAAGGCTCCTGGCTCTGGTGCCTGTCTGGGTGCATCATTCCCCCTTCCCAGTGGGTTTGGGCACTGTCGGAGCCGTTCTGCTGCAAAGCTTCCTCATCCCAGGCTTTTGTTTGGAGGAGGGGAAGGAGGAAGGGATGGAGGCTGCGCTTTGCCATGAGATTCCGGAGAGGTGGAGCGAGGAGGGAGCGGTGATTTGGGTTTGTCAGTGATCGCGGATCGAAGATTTGGTGTCTGGGAGCTGGGGCTACCTGCTGGCTCTGCAGCTGGAGCGAGGAATTTCCAGTGGGTGAAAAGAGGCTGGGCTTTGCTGCCTGTGCTTCTTTAGGAGACACCCAAGGAAAAGCAGGGATTGATCAAGTTCTGCCTTGGGAAAGAGCCGGCTCCTGGTTTTCCCTGTGGTGGGAGGGGGTATGGATGCGTTCCCTGCACACACATCACCTGCAGAGCTCTGCCTGTGCAGGTCGTTAATTAGCAGGGGGTGCTCGACTCGTTAATCCAGCGATTATCGATAGGGGCTGGGTCAGTTTGGGGAAGAGAGTCGGGATTTATTAAAGCCAGGCAGCTCCAGGGAGGGCCTGATCCTGCGGGAGGGGCTGAGGACCAGCTTGGGGGATGTCAGAGGAGCTGTGCTGTGAGCGTGGCTCGGCTCAAAGGCAGCTGCTCCGTCAAACAAGTGACAATCAAAGGGCCTAAATGAGTCTGGATTTGTCGTCTGCCCGCACAAACCCCGTCAGACTTGTTTGGCTTTGTGTGGCAGGAAAATGGGACTCAGTCAACTCGGCAGGGTTTGTGCTGAGGAATAAAAACATCCCAGGCCTGAGTCAGGCATTCCCCTGGGGTTACCTCCGGGAGCCCCCGGCAGCTTGGCAGCAATGGTTGCTCCCAAATTTTGTCCCAATGCCTCTCGGAATGCCATGGCCCCCACCCAGAGCACTGGGCAGAAGCTCCTGCTGGGAGCTAGGGAGAGCCACCACGTCCTGGGCTCGGTTCCCTTCTCAGCCTCCTCCGGAAGCGCGGAGTCGTGGAACGGTTTGGCTTGGAGGGGACCTTGAACCTCATCCCAGGGGGTCTCCCACCAGACCAGGGTGCTCCAAGCCCCATCCGCAGTCCCTGCAGGTCTGGGGTGGCGAGGTGGCCCTGCCATCAGCAATGCCACGAGCCCGGAGACCCCAGGACTTGTCCCCAGCTCTCCCAAACCCGCGTGCATCCCCCTTGGACAATCAGGATGCTGCAGATCCCTCTCTGCTGCCCTTCCCCTCGCTGTCCCGGCTCGGTGGCGAGCGGGACGAGGGGTTTGCATGAGGAGCACGTTGTGGTGGCCCTGTGGTCCCAAACTCTTGGGCAACCAGGAGTCCTTGGGTGTCTCAGCACGAGAGCACCAAGATCACGATGTCCCCAGCTGAACCCACCTGATGCGGTTCCAACATCCCGGCGAGGGCTGGGATTGAATTTTATCTCACAGCAGAAAAGCTCAGCAGACCCAAACCTGACCCTTAGGGATCTTCAAAGACCGTTTCACTCTCAGGGAGCTCAAGGTTGGGCTCCCTCACGCAGCAGCCCCAGCACCGGGCGCTCCGGGTGCCTGGCCTGGGGGTGGGAGCGATGGAGAGCACGGGAATAGCCCCCTCGCCCCTTCCAACGGCGTTCGGGCTGGAAAGCGCCGAGCCGGGAAAGCGGTGGCACGTTAGCGCCGGTTATTAGGACAGCAAACGGTGCCAGAAAGACTCCACACAACGGCTAATGATAACATTCTGCACATTCACTTAATCGCTAATTAATCTCCTCGACTCTCCTAATGCACAAAACGGAGCCTTGGGTTTGCGAGAACAACCCCAAGCATTTGCATTCCCGATTTCCTGTAATTGGGGAAGTGCGGGGAACGGGGAGCGCGGAACCCGCCGCTCACATCAAGTTGTTCACCTCGGCAGAGAATAATAATGAGATGATCATCTCCTGGAGTATTTAATTAGAAATGTCGCAGTTAATTGATTTCTTGGCTATGTTAATTAAGGAATAATGAGGACCAGGTTGCGGCAAAAGGTGCCAGCGAGAAGTTTGGAGTCTCTCCTGGTGGACGGGTCTGTCGGCTGCTCCCTGAGCTGGCCGGGGGACAGCCAGGGGACAAGCCCAGGGTGGTGTCACCCATGTCCCAAACCTTCCAGCCTGGGCACAGCTCAGCCCCTTCCATTCCTCCTGGTTGCTCATTTTCCTGCTCCCCAGGTCCCGGCAGGATGGCAGGAGGTGGCCGTGGGCATCACCGGGGTGTGGGGTCACCTGGCTGATCCCAGACCCTGCCAGCCGGGGCCAGGAGGCGCTGGGGGATCCCTACGGATGTCACCTGGCCAAGGGATGCGGTGTCCCCTCCTCCTGGAGCGCTGGGCTGGAGATCCAGAGCCCGGGATTGCCTTCGGAGGAGCGTGGGGGCTCCCGGGGCGTGCGGCACCCCGGCACCGCTGGGCAAGGGTGTGGGTAGGGATCAGCTGCCCCGGGATGCTCCGAGGACATTCCCAGCGCTGCTGGTGGCTGTCCCCAGCTCCGCGTGTGTCCCCAGATCCCTTTGGGAAACACCACTTTGGGCTTTCCCCCGGTTTTAGGGCTCGTTCCACAGCCGGCATCTCATCCTTGGACCTGAGCACACCCTGGCAGCAAATCCCTCGGGAATGGCGAGGGGCCGGCTGCCAGCACCGGCCGTCTTCCAGCGGGCACGGGCACCCCCAGACCCCCGGGACCCCCGGGAGCCCCGCGGCTCCGGCCCTTGGAATCCCCTCCGTAGCCACCGAGCGCGACCCCTCGTGTAACACTCGGATCTGTCGGAATAAAAGAGGTCAAACACTTGCTGCGCTCCCAGCTCCGTGTGGAATTTTGGTGGGAATGTTGGGATTTAAAGGTCTCGTCTAAGGATAAGGTCGCTGTGAGCTGGTTTTACAGGGAAGAAGAGGCTGGGGTTGGGGATTTTCCCTGGAATATGGGGGGTGTGGGATGGGGGCTTTCCCAACAGCAGAAATTATGAATTTTGTGTGTCTGTATATAATTATACATAAATAATGACAAATTCTGGCTAATGCTATAATACAAAAATATGTATAATTATAGGCATAATATATATAATTATCATCTAGTACATATAATAAAATATATAAGCCAATTGATATATTTTAAAATATGTAATTAGATATTATTATATATAATATACACATTAAAAAGCACAATCTGTGTTTTAGATATACGTATTACATACACAAATATATGCGTGTATGGTGCACATACTAACAAAATATATATAAAATATAAATTATACAATATACACATTATATATGCGTTTGTATGTATATTTTTATTCATGTATATATATGTGTATATAT
>VWPU01018758.1:0-43506 GCA_013398955.1 Callaeas wilsoni | reverse complement strand
GGCGGGGCGGGCGCGGCAGCGGCCCCCGCACCCCCTCCCGGTGCGCGGTGGTCTCGGCCCAACCGCGCGCCCTTCCCGGGGCGGCTGGGAGCGGCTCTACCACGGCAGCGGGGCGGGGGGTGGCGGCCGGCCGGGCCTCGGGGACGGACCGCGCCCTCCCTCCCGCCGCTCCCCTCCTTGGAGGCGGTGGCCGCGCCGGCGGTGACGGGCGGCCTCTCGTCTTGTCTCGCAGGCCCGCGGAGGTGGCGGCGGCGGCAGCACCGGGCGGGCCCCAGCCATGGCCGACGTGAGTGCGGCTCCGCGGGGCGGGCGGGACGCGGGCGGTGGCTTCTGGCAGGGGTGGGGTCGGTGGATGCCGAGGTCGGGCCGGGGCCGTCCGGGCGGTGTTCGGGGCCGGGCCCGGCCGGGCGGGGAAGGAGCTCCGGAGCTGCCCCGCCCGCTCCGAGCGGCCGTGAGTAACGCGCCGCCCGTCTCTGCCCGCAGGACCTGAAGCGGTTCCTGTACAAGAAGCTGCCGAGGTAACGCGGGACCGTGCGGGGGCTGTGCGGGGCGGGCGGCGAGGGCCATCCAGTGCCAAGCCCCTGCCATGGGCAGGGACGCTTCCCACTAGACCGGGTTGCTCAGAGCCCCGTCCAGCCTGGCCTTGAAAACTTCTAGGGTGGGGTGTCCACAGCCTCCCTGGGAAACCTGTTCCAGTATCTTACTACCCTCACAGTAAAAAATTTCTTCCTAATATCTGACCTAAATTTCCCAGTTTGCAATTTGTACCCATTACTCCTTGTCCTGTCACTGCAGTTCCTGATGAAGAGTCCCTCTCCAGCTTCCCTGTAAACCCCCTTCAGATAGTGGAAGGTTGCTGTGAGGTCTACATTCAACCTTCCCTTCTCCAGGCTGAACAGCCCCAGCCTCCTCAGCCTGTCCTCATGGGGGAAGTGCTCCAGCCCTCTTATCAACTTCATGGCTTCCTCTGCGTTTGGTCTAGCGGTTCCATGTCCTCCTTATTTTTGGGGCTACCAGACCTGTACTAAACGGAACAAATACTAAATTAGTGAAGGCATCCGTTTTTTTCAATGTTTTCCCCTTCCTTTCACATTTGTTCACGCAAAAAACCCTTTTCTACTAATTACTGTGTTTTTAAAATGGTGTCTCTTCTTTTCTTCCTTTTTTTTTTTTTCAGCGTTGAAGGTCTTCACGCTATTGTAGTCTCAGATAGAGACGGTGTGCCTGTTATCAAAGGTAACTTCAGCTTCTCGCTGTGCTCTGCAGCTGAAATCCTGATTGAACAGCAGGGGGTGGAGAAGTACAGAAAAATCTTCCTGGTTATGCCAAATACCTGAATGTCCCAAGTGGTAGAATTAAATTGGACTTTAAATAAAAGTTCCGTAGTTGATTACATACCTCTTTAAATACTTCCTTCTGTTTGTGCCCTCAGTAATTGCAGTCCACGGAAGTTTTCCTTTTTGATAGGGGTTGGAGTGCTGTAAGGTCCTTGCATCTTCAGCTCCCTCACAGGCTGATTGCTACTAAGTAGGAGAGCGAGCTTGGCAGTGTTTTGTTGGCTGGGCTGGTCTGTGCTCAGAAACAGTTGCATCCGGCTTTTCCCCACGTTTAGTTGGCTTTTTTGGTGCTGTAGTTTTTATGTTCTGCAGTCCTTGTTTCAGGTGTTTTTAGGTTGTGAGTGCAATAGTTTAAGGATACAAAGATTCAAGTATTGCAGATTGATTTTGTTCAATGCCCCAAAGTATTTAAACACCCAGCAGAACTTGCACATCTTCACCTGTTTGCAGTCAAGTGACTGTGTGCCAGTAATCAGTTCAAAGGCTGGAATGGGTGCAAACAGCGAGGGACAGGAAACCAAAGGGACATCAGCACAGGCTGTGCATCCTAAAGCAACAGACTGTTTCTTAAATATGCTAGGAGGGATGCTGGTATAGTGAGCTTTGATCATACAGAGAGCATTAAATGATGTACAACTCATGAAGACTGTCTCGTGTTCCTGTGGGAGCGCCTCAGATGTGTTGCACGTTTCCCAGCAGCAGATCAGCTTTTGGCAGAGCACTAAGCTGGATGAGGGTTAGAGACACCATGTAAAGCTAAGGATTTTCTTGTTTTGTTTTAGTTGCCAATGATAATGCTCCAGAACATGCACTGCGACCTGGCTTTCTGTCCACCTTTGCCCTTGCCACAGATCAGGGCAGCAAATTAGGACTCTCTAAAAATAAAAGTATCATCTGCTATTACAATACATACCAGGTGAGTAACCTCAGTGTGCCTTGTCCTCAGTGACTTGAGCTGTTCCTGCATTGCATTGAGCAAGAGAAAGAGGATTGTTTAAGCTCTGGTAGATTTTCACAAGGCTGCTATTGAAGTAGTTGTGGTTTATTTCTTACACCGCTTAAATGGTTAAGCCAAACTTTCACACTGTTTATTAAACTTCTCTTATATTTCTCAAAACTGAGCTTAACTGGTTGAGAATGGGAAAGTGTTCTGTACAGGTTGTAATTGTGGATTTGCAGAAGGTGTTGCTCATATGGTCTTCTGAATCTGTTATGAAGGGTTTATGTTCTCTTTTATAAACAATGTTTGTTTATAATTAGCAATAATGAATTAAGCACATGCAGCCTACTTCATAGCTAATTTTCCTGCCTAATTTGGATTTGAGGTAAGAAAGCTTTGAAATACCACTCATATTTTTCACAAATTGATTATTTGGTGTCCAGAAGTCCATCATCTACTACATTTCTGCTCCTTCACAAGTTCTGGTGGTCCTGAGAGCTTTTTATTATGTCTGCAGTAAACTGACCAGCTGTTTAGCCTACAGTGTGTCAAGCTTTGTTTGGAAAATAAATGGGTGAACGAGTTAGTTTGCACACATTAGTACATTGCTTTGACTCTCTTGATGCTACTAGCTTACTGTTGTGCCCAAGGTGCCAGTTCCCTCTTAAAGGAAGAACAGATACTTCTGTACAGGGAACAGTGATTTAAAACAATAAACCTGCCTGTCCTTCTGTTTCCTGTGGAGGGTGTGGTCTCCACAGTGTACCTCTGCAGCTGAGGTAGAGTTCTGGTGGACAGCACACTGTAGAACGTGGAGGCGGAGGGGAAATGCCAGGTTTTCCATGTGCATCTCCCTGTACTGTAGTGTAAGTTCTGTTGGTGTTTTTAACCATGAATCTTAAGAAATAGATACACTGAAAAGTCACTTCTGTGGCTCTTGCTCCTGCTTTTCCTTTAAACTGAGGAGGCTGCTTGTTTCGGGAAGAGTTTATGTGGAAAGAATTTGTGTATGAGAGCCCTGACATCCAAGATGTATTAGCTGCTGGCTGAGCACTTCTCTCTCCTTGCAGGTGGTGCAGTTCAATCGCTTACCTTTGGTAGTGAGTTTCATTGCTAGCAGCAATGCCAATACAGGTATGTCTTCACATTTGTTTTAAATATTGCACTATTTTAAGGCTCAGGTATTTTAATAATTGAAGATAAATACCCTGAATTCACATCAAGCTATATTAACTTTGCTCCTGCTGTGAATTATGTCAGCATATTGTGAAGGTGAGAAGGAAAAGGTGTGAGTAAAAATTCACAGATTTTAGGTGGCTTGCTGGAATTGTTATTCTTCTAGAAGCATGTTTCTCCTGTGGTTAACCTTGCCCTTGCTGCACTGGCAGGTACTGTGCTGTACAAGCCAGCCATTTGGTCTCTTTCTGTCAGTCAAGTTAACATTCTGCAGGAACATGTGCAGATCTGTCTTCAGTTCTTTGGGGTGGGGAAATCCTTCAGCCAGACCCTAGCCCTGCTTATGAAGACATTGGCTAATGACTGTGAGCAGGAATTTGATTCTGGCACAGCTTCTTGGGCCTCAGTAGCTATTGGAAGTGGCAAGGCAGTGGGGAGGAGAAGTGTGCTGCACTGGGTACCCCTTTTAGTACCACGGGCTGTGGACACCGAGGCCTGGAGGTGCTTCCCGCTGTTCACAGGAAAGTGAGTGGCTCAGATGAAACCTTTCAGGCTTTGAAAAACACTGCCTGTGATTTGGGAGGGGGAAGGGAGCTGTGGGCTTTGGAGAGAGGCTTCTCAGTGATGTTGTTTGATGCAATATTCTGTCTCCTCTCTTTCCAGGGCTGATTGTAAGTCTCGAGAAGGAGCTCACACCCCTGTTTGAAGAACTGAGGCAGGTTGTTGAAGTTTCTTAACCTGATGGTATAGCCAGAGTGCAGCATTCCTCTGCAGCCCAGTGGACAGAAAGATTCAATAATCGTCAGTCAAATAACACGTCTCGGAAGAAATACCACAGCTCCTTAGTATACTAAGTAAGAGTAAATTGTACATAGTACTGAATCTGAAATGATCTGCTAGTGTGTTGTAGGTGGATGTTACTTTAGGCCACGCTTCTTGTATTGTGCAGTACTGGAGAGCCCACCAAAATAGCTCCCATGGAGTTTAGCTCAGCCAGCTGAGCCAGGTCGGCACAACGCCCTTGGCTCAAAGGAGCAACCCCCAGATCTCTTGCTTTACAGGGCACCAGGCACACGGCAGGGTGTGTCCTCAGGCCGGCCACCATTCCGTGTGGGAAAGCAGATCAGGTGGAGAGAGTGAGCAGAGACATGGTTGGAGGCATTGCAAGAGCAAGTGTGTTAGCGGTGATGTGTCGGAACAATCAGTAAATATCCCAGCTTTCTTACACGGGTGGTACTTTGGCATGGGAGTGCTACTAATCTGGATGCTAGCTGCATCCTGCTTCCACTAGGAAGGGTGGAAGCTGTTGCTTTAGGGATTTTCATGATGCCTAGCTAAAAGCACCCGAACAATGTCTCACTTCTTCATGGGTTTTTTTGTGTAATATGGTTGTGAAGATCTCATGTCTCATAGTCTTTGTGTGGGTTCATCACTGGTGACACTCTCAGCTTATTTACCCTTAGGTTTTCTTAAGTAAATAAATATAAATAAAATACAGTATTTTTAAATGACAGAGCCTGGTCCACTCTTCTGTTGCGCTGTAATACCCCACAGCACATCTGCGTGTCTCTAGAGAGAACAGGTCTCTTAATTATTTGTAAATGCCCAAAATCCATGAATTTACAGGCTGAAAACTAACCAGTGTGTCTCTCAGTTGGGCAGTAAGGATACCAAGTCCCGGGGCAGTGCAGAGATCCTGTTGCTGGGGATCGATCCTGTGCTCTTAGCCCCACCCCGTTTTTCCCTCCTGTGTCCCCTTAGGACAAGTGCCAAGCAGTGCAGGTCTGAGGGACAGCTCTGGGCAGGTCTCTGCTCCCGGCTGGGAAAGGAGATGCCATGGCCCCTTGTTCACAGCTCATCGACCTTTGGTGCATCACGAAGGATGGGGGAAACAGTGGTGCTGGAAATGACAACCAGGAGTTCTTGGCTCAAAAAGACATTACAGCTTGTCAGTCAACCCTTTTCCATTTAAACTAAGCTAGAATGGGACTTCTATTGCTGATCATTACAGAAGCAGCTGGAAAGTGTGTGTATTTCTGGGAAAATGTGTTTGTGTTCCAGCAAAGGCCTCTCCTTGCTGTTTGCTTCTGTTCAACCCGTCTGTCTCTGACGGCTTCCAAGGCCACCCAAGCGCCTTTTCTTTCACTGACTATTGGAGAATATCATCTCTCTCTTCTCCTTATGCTGCCTCTCTCTCACACAAACTGAGCAAAGGTTTCTAGCTAAATGGGAGATGCCGGTTTGTTAAAGCTTCATTAAGAGAAAAAGGAGGACAAAGCTTTAACAATACAGTATAGGAATATAAAAGACCTGTGGTAGTTTTATAATGACATTTTATTCAGAAAACAGTCTGTATAAAAATATTTACAAATACTTTGAATTTCTAAGTTGAAATAAAATGCTATTTATATGTCCAAATCTAGATTTTCTTTCTTATTCCAGTGTGCTTTTGCCTTCCTCTTCTGCACTGTTCTCACAGTAAAGGCAGTTATCAAACACCTGCTGCATGAGCAATACTAAACACAGGCCACAGTGTTGCATAGCAGGAGAGGTTTGCAGATGCTTTTTCAGCATAAATTTGATTGTTATGCAGGGAGAGAGGGTCCCCCCTCTTTGCGCACCCCTGGAGGAGGCACAGGATTGCTCAGGGGATTTTGCAGCTGGGTCAAGCTGGTCTTGAGCCTCTCCAGTGTGTCAAACTTTGCTTCCAAAATGTAGTATCTGTTTTAAGTACAGCACCAGCATCGTGGGGTTCCACTTCTCGTCTCTGTAGTGAGCCACAACGCTGTTAAATGTGTCTCCTGTGAGTGCCGGGAAGCAGCTGCTGTTCCTCATAACCCTGGTTTGTATACAAGTGTGCTTACACGATGCTGCTCACCATTACCTACAGATGCTGTTTGAAACAAACATTCTCTTGTAGCCATCACTGTGCTATACTTCTAAACCATATAAAAATTTGTTTGACCAGAACTGTGTCACACATCTGTCACTTTCAAAAGGGCCTCGAAATACTACTCTCTGGATTGCAATATAGATACTATTTACAAAATTGTAATTACTTCTGTCAATTTTCTTTTGGTTTAACACCTTAACAGGTAATAAAAAGATATTTCATGTTTCCAGAAAGGACCTGTTTTAAATAAAAGTCTCAAGTTTACAGAATTTGATACTGATGGTTAGTTGTGATGGAGCTTGCAATAAATTAATAAGAGTGCTCTGAATAACCACAAAAGTTTTGAACAGTGACCACTCCTGTGATTAGTTGGCAGGTGTTTGAATTAAGTGCGTTACAGGCAGACACCACACGTATCAAACCCGCAGCCTGGTTCTGCAGCTGTCCCCACGTGTGACGCACCCAGAGCTGCAGGATCCTGTGCGTGCAGAGCTGGGTGACTCTGTGTGGGGACACAGACAGCACTGGAGACGTGAGGCTGCCCTCTGGTAAGCAGTGCCTTCCCCCTGGAGAGAGGCAGTTCCTGCCGGGGGAGCAGCAGCACTGGCACACAGCTAGGAACTGAGGGTGGCGTTGCGCTCCTCCAGCTGCTTCCGTATTTGTGACTGGAACAGAAGGACAGTCCATTACTGCTTGTCTGTGTGCGTGTGGATGCGGGTGAGTACAATCAACCCCATTCCCGGTATTTTTTAGGAAGTAGTGCTTTCAAGCCTTTATGTTGTATTCTCATTCCTGCCGTCATGACCCAGGACATGTGATGATCCATAATTTTTACGAAGCACATAATGACATCCTTAGAGATGGAAGTAATATTTTCTTACTAATGAACCGGCCTTTTAAAAGTGCATCCCAAAAACACAGAAGTGGGTTTGCAGGCAGATACATAATGCCCCTGTGCGTGGCACTGGTGAGGCTGCACCTCGACTGCTGTGTCCAGTTCTGGGCCCCTCAATTCAGGAAGGTGCCTGAGTCCAGAAAAGGGCAGTGGAGGGGAAGGGGCTGGATCATAAGTCCTTTGAGGAGCAGCTGATGGAGCTGGAGGTGTTCAGCCTGGGGAAGAGGAGGCTCGGGAGTGACCTTATCACTCTAACTCCCTGAAAGGAGGGTGTAGCCCAGGTGGGGGTTGGTCTCTTCTCCCAGGCAACCAGTGACAGGATGAAAGCACATAGCCTCAAACTGTGCCAGGCGAGGTTTAGGCTGGACATCAGGAACAAATTTCTTCACAGAAGGGGTTGTTAAACATTTGAACAGACTGCCCAGGATGGTGGTGGAGTCACCATCCCTGGAGGTGTTTAAGAAAAGACCGGGTGTGGCACTTAGTGCCATGGTCTAGTTGAGAAGGTGGTGATCAGTCAAGGGTTGGACTGGATGACCTCAGAGGTCTTTTCCAACCTAACTGATTCTGTGATTATGTGAAAACTGCGTGTTCCAGTCTAGCTGGCCTGGCAGCCAGAACAAGTACTCCCTTGTTGCAGGTGCTGAGACTGTAGCACTTGGGTGCTACAGTCCTTGGGGGCGTTTATGATGGCAGTACCAGGTGCTGCTGCCCGGGATGCCCTGTAACAGCCCCCATCGCCTTACCAGTTTCCACCGCAGTATTTTAATCCACTCGTCAGCTTCTATCCCAGTTTTTGCACACAGGTAGTATGTCCTTAGCGGGAACACTAAACTGTAAGCAAACAAAGCTTTCTTAAATTGCTAGAACAACTGGCAGTTCTCCCCAAAACTGAGCTTAGCTGGCCTGTACGAGCAGTTTCTTAGACTGAGCAGGGCAGGGAGGCTGTGCTCCAGCTCCGTCACCAGGAGGAAGGTTAACCAAGAATGGGTGACAGTCATTTACAGCTCAGGGAGATGCTGTCCCAGGTCCATAAGGATAAAAGATCCACATCTGGGCACAGAAGAGGTTACCATGTGACCTGGAGCAGTGTCTGACCCCAAGATCCGTGAGTCTAGGTGATGATCATAGATGCTTACAGAATCAGAAATGCCCACTCCACATAGGCCCACCTTTTGCCAGGAGTAATTTGGCAAAGCCATGCAGGACTGACAGAAACAGACTTGTGAGTTAGAGGATGAGCAGGGTCACAACCACCAAGGGACCTTTGAGAAGCGCGCATTGTTTACATTTCAAAATTCCCTTTCTATTTTGAACTTCCCAGCAACATGAAGAAATTCCTGCAACCTACCAGAAACAATTGACTCTTTCCTGGGAATAGTCAAATTGCACAGCTGAGCATTCAGTTAAATCAAGTGCTCGAATCGGTTCCGTAGCCTTGAAGAAAAAATGCTTTTAAAATGGTGACACATGAAAACAGAAGATAAGGCTATCTCAGTTCATCTTCAGTGCATCCAGACCTTTACAGGCACCTCCACAGGTTTTTCCAGGCAGAGCTGTAACATTACAAGCCCAAACTAGCAAGCATAACATCAGTGGTATCATGATATGAAGTGAGCTTAATATGTAAAACCCGGAACAGTTCACATCTGGACAAGCAACAGAGGAGATCTCTGCTGTAGGAATGTTTGAGCTACATGGAGACAGCTGAGGGTTTGGCTGATGCCTTATAATGTAACTGACACAGCAGCAAATCTGGTATCACTGTCAGCTGTAGGTCTTATCAGACTAGCCAACTGTTGGAGATTTAACCAATTCCTAAGTGCCTTGAAAGGATGAAGCTGGGCAAGGAGAAACATAGAAGCAAAGTCAAAGTCGTGCTTGCAGCAGAAGTGATAGGTTTGGCTGCCTAAGAAGCATGTGTGCAAACACACACACATAAATATATGTATAAAAGTTCCTTTGGACAAGCTCAGGTGCAGGGACATAGATCGTGCATAACAGCAACCCATCTCCCTTAGGAGTTTCATTCTCCCTAGGTGTGAGAGATTTTCCTCCATTTGTTTCAGCCTCACATTGTTAAGACCTCAGAAGAGGCAGCTTGATTGCTTTCTGCCCAATCACCCTTAGCTGTCTCCGTGGTCCTTTATCAAGCGTATGGAGGTGTCTGTTTCTTTCTCATCTTTCCTTAATTTTTTTTGCTGACTGAGTGGCTCTTAGTAATACTCCACGTTAGAAGTAAGCCCCTTGTGCTGTGATACAAAATGCTATCCCAGGGTCAGCTGCAAGCTGCTCACCTGTAGGTACCTGCAACCCCACAGCAACAACAGGAGTGCCAGGAGACACCAGAGCTGCTCTTTGAGCTGGAAGGAGGTCGTGTTCCTGACAAAGTCACCTTCTTGCCTGGTAAGTCACTAATGGAGTGTTGCTCTTTGAAATGCTATCTTGCGAACTTAATTCGGGTTGTCTTTTACTGAAACGAAAACTGATGGAAAGCCCTGCAAAAACCTGGCTGAATATAAATGGTGATGTTTGGTGAGAGACAGCAGTTGTGTCTGCTCTTGTGTAAAAATCTGTTAGAGGCTTGAAATTGGGCTTGGCAGGACTGTAGACGTGAACAGTTTGGCTGTGTTCATGCAGGAACTTCAAACAGAGGCATTGTAATGGCAAAGAAACTCTAGAGGTGTTTCTTATCCTTACTCAGATTAAGATAGAAATGGAGCAGCAACTGTAAGGGCACTGCAGTTTAATCTTTGTCAAAATGAATTTTTAAATGAATGGTTTTCTATGTATCCTGTGAGACCACTTGAAATAAAAGGATGAAATCAAAGAATGCAAAGGATAGTACCAGTATTTTTAGAACTATTTTAGCAGCACGCTCTCTGTTAGGTTGTCCCTAAGCTACAAATAAAGGTTATGTTGTGCTGGTAGTTTAAAATTCACTTAATAAAGCAACCCAGCAATGTATTCTAGGCCAGGTTGGGCAGGGCTTGGAGCAGCCTGGTCTAGTGGAAGTCCCTGCCTGTGGTGGAGGGCTTGGAAGGAGATGATCTTTGAGGTCCCTCACAACCCGAACTATTCTGTCATTCTGTGTAAAAAAGCCCTGTGAACTCTATCCAGTAACTCAGATTGGCAGAGCACAGTAAGTGTTTTCCAGCTGTAAAATTTACTTTCTCTTGTCAAAGTCATCAGCAGAACTGACTTTACTTGACACGTTTGACCTCTCTGACAATTTGGGAAGCTGTGATACAGATGTGAGAAGCCTGAGATACAAGGAGGCTGCAGCTGCCTATGTAGATGTTTAAGCAGTAGAACTGGTGTTTGCTACTTACTGTCTGATCTTTGAAATACTTAAGTTCATTCCTGTGCAATGTAAACCACCTTGTCTTCCAGTTCTGAAAGAGAAGAACCAATGGTAACTGTCTTGGGAGAGTTTAGTCTGACACGTCTTACGAGCGAAAAATATTTAGAGCTGCTGACTTGCTCTGCAGAGCGTTTACGGTTGTGCTTTGTTATTGCTCAAAACCCAAATTGTCTCTCTCTGCAGAGAAATGTAGGTGGAGCAATTTCAGCTCCACATTGTCCACTTTAGCTCCTGTGGGTGATTACAGAGTGGAAGCAATGAGTAAGTTTTCCTTACCTTTACTATTTTGCCTTGTTTTACCAAATATCCTTCTTTGGTACCGAGCTGCAAAGTAACAAGGAAAGGGATTGGGGTTAGAGGCTGAGCTCTGCTTCTACTTTCCACATCCCTCTCTTTTCCCTGTATCAGGAAGATGGATCTGCAGCCTGTTCTTTGGGAAACTCCCCACAGGCACTTGCCCTTGCTCCAGTGCTCCCCTCAGACGGCCACATGCACCCCTAGGGTAAACACGGACCTGTGCTGGCTCTGGGGCAGCCCCCGGGCTGTGCCTCCCTCAGCGTGCTTCTGGCCTGCACCTTCTCAGCCCAACGCAGCAAAATAGCTGCAGTTACATTTTATTCAGTAAATTGGATGGTTGCCTCGGTACGTGTTGTGACCAGAAGCACATGGGCTTTACCCAACAGTGGAATTATCCCCAGAAAATGCTCCTCAAATGCAAACAGGGAAAAGTGCTGTTTTTCTGAGCTGTTCTCTTCACTCAACCAGGCCCATGCTTGAGAGGAAAAACCTTTTACATTCAATGTGCCTTTTGGAAAATCGGGGTTTGAACAGCTTCTCTGGCACCATGAGTGACGCTTGGACCTTATGATTTCTCAGATACTGAAACTCTGTGTAGGGACCTGGTTGTGAGACTGCAGACCTCTGAAAATCAAAATCTTGCCAAGTTACCACTTGTTCTTGAAAAAATATTACCTTTTTACTGGTGCTATGTGGAAGTCAAGCTTCTTTGGAGGTTAAAGTGTAACTCAGCAATGAAGGGTTGGTTGTGACACACATCAGAAGTGGTTCTTCTCGCAACTTCATTAACCTACACTAATATAACTCTTCCTCTTTTCCCCAAAAAATACAGTATATAATTAAAATATTTTCCTCTCTGTTCAGAGCAAACTGTTCTGGAGAAGCCACCTGTCTCACTTAGATATGAGTTACAAAGGATTTAGAGACTCTAACTGCTGTCCAAGTGAGTCTCAAATGTCAGAACAGGTGGCCTAAATGTATATGATGATATTTTTGTGTGTGTGTTTATTTGTTCTTTAATTCATGCTAATATTAATAACGATAAGTGATTCTAAAAGATAACATGGGAATGAAAATCTTTCATATATTCTTTGTTTGGATAGTCAGACTCACCTAGGTCAGATGCAGACAATGTTTTCTCAGGGACAGCATTGCAGTGACAGCAATTATAAAAGCCTTTATTTGTCATGGGACTGTACTGAGCAAGTCTGCCTTTGTTTTGCCTTGTTTGGCAAAGACTTCCTGTATTTCCAAACCCATAAAGGGATTAATAACCAGTCTTACTCCATAGCTCACTCCAGCAATCATGCTAGACTTGGGCCAGAAGCACCCCTCCCACCAGAACACAACTTACTGAGGGAGCATTTGGGACAAGGTCACTCTCTGTCCTTCCCGTCTGCATTGCAGTGTGAACTCGGACAGACTCATAAATGGAAGGTTCTTCCACTTGCCGTGGGTAGGGATGCTTCAGTACAATTAATGTTCCTGGAGAGAAAAGAGCAGGAGCAAGTCAACTGGTAACAACTTGGACTTGAGACCTACAGACATATGAGTAATTTAAAAGTATTCTGTAATGGAAAGGGCTAAAAAGAGAAGTGGAAAAGTTATATTTGAAGTAACCAGCTAAAATCTCTTTGCAGACACAGGAGGTGTATGCAAATATGATCTATTCAACTTACCGTAGGTGGAAAGTCAACGTTAGTTTATTTCTCTCTAGCCTTGCAGAAAAATAATGTTTTACTACTTAAAATAAAATTGAGAACAGCTCTATCACCACTCTAGAGAAGCTACTCCCATAGAATAGAATATTCTTCATAGAATCAGGGTATCATCATCTGTACACCACGGATAAACAGCCCCATTGCAGTACGGGAAGCACTAATTTAACATTTAATACTGTATTTGTTTTCTAATAAGTTCTCTGTGGACTTTTTTCCTCCACAAAGACACTTGTGCAGAATAATCTGGTAATTATACACAAGATCTAGCAAAAGGTGCCCTTTAGCAAGATTATTCTGCCACGTCTGCATCTGCTGATGCTTGGATTGGAGTTGACTCTGACGATCCCCAACCTTATTTTTGACAAAAGATGGTTATGACCCAGGAGAACTTTGACACCTATATCTGAAGGAATATTGCCTGAGTGTTAATTCTCTATTCCTCTCTATGGTATGGTATTCCATGGTATGGTAAGGTGGAAGGTTTCTTGATACGATGTTAATTTTATTTTTTTTAATTCTGTAGCACATCTGACTTAGGGGTTTCACAGAGCCAGCAGAATCTGATTAGGAAAGCTTAAGGTGACAAGTGTTGATCCTGTCCATAGAGACACATAAAACCAATGTCTTGCGTACTAATGTCTGTAACACACGGAGTGAGGAATGGGGAAATACAAGTTTTATGTCTTCTGAAATCTTTACAGAGCCAGGCCTGTGGGTGCACGCCTGATTTCACAGGGAATATAGCTCACTGCCATGGAGGATACATGTAGGAGCTCTGTGTTTGAACCACTCTTGAAAGCTATTTTAAAGGAGAGTGTTTTGAAAGATACAAATGCCATATTGAATGTACAACAGCATTTTTCTTGGGGGAAGAAATTGGCAAAGCAGCCCTTGAATTTAATGTTTGCGTTAGCAGAGTACTGGTGCATGTTTCGTGTGTGACAAATTACAGTTATTGCATGTGCCAGCTATCACTTAACTGGGCTCTTGCATATATAATTTGTACTGCTCTGAGTTATTTGCATACACTTGCCACAGAGGATACTGAAGTTTTTGGCATTAACTTGTACTGACATGTCTTCAAGTTTTACACTTGAAGCTAAACATAAAACTGACATTATCATGATAATATCCGCTTTGTTTCTCCAAGACTTCTAGCCTGATGATGTTCAATTCACATGTAGGAATCAAGCTTAGTATTTTGACCCTTTAATTCAGGCAGCACATTGGTTTTTAAACAAACCTGTGCTTTTTTCTCTCCTCTTAAAAGCGAGACAAATCACTGTGATGGCAGATGGCATCAGCATGGTGATGCACTGTAGGCAGAACAAGAGAGCTAGTTAAAAGTATATTCCCTACAGGAAAGAGGAGCATAACACCATAGACTCCTTCCTTGGACAAAGAATAGTGAAACTGAACAATTTCAAGTTGCTTTTCCATTTATTCTTATTGGGGGATTTTGACTTCACAGATGAATATTTATTTCTTCACTAACAGCATGCTTTGGTTTTGCCATTTTTGAGAATGTTCTAATCCTCCCATTATTTTGAAATGCTTCCTCCTCTGAGAAATCGAAAGGAGATCGTAGCCCTGTTTAGCAGTAAGCTTATGTGTGGTTTATCTTCAAAGAACTTGAAAGATTTTTTGAAGTGGAATTTTTTTAAGCTACCTGAGGTTAATACAAATGTGAATTTATGAAGAGGAACACTTTAGCAGTAGATCTATTTGCTAACATATTAGAAGTTCCTTTTAGTTAGATCTTTGTGAAGCATGGCTATGAATGTGTTCACACACACAATATGGCTCTCCTTACCTGTTTCACTTCCAATTAAAGGCTGGTTTGCAAAATGCATGACCAATTCCTTCAAGCTAGAAAATTCATTAAATCCAAATTTGAATGAAGTTCCTGTATGTTCGACATGAAAGTGTTTCACCGAATCTTTTCCCCTAAAATAAAAGAGGAATATTTGTCAAGACAGAAATGCCAAAGGCATTTGGCATGTACAATCCTTAAATAGCAGCTTTCACTACAGGGAATCTGATCCAGATCACAGGCTGACAATCACTGTCCTAGTAGTAATACTACTGCCATTACTGTCCCTCACTAATACTCAACACATCTGAAAGTCAAATTTTAATTGCTGGTTTACCAATAGGAGATGATGAAAGCCTACAAAGGCCAGGTTGGTTAATTTAACTCTTGCATCACTAACAAGACTCACAAAAGAGATTTCAAGCCTTCTGCCTAAACAGGAGGAAATCCTTTCAATTATTGGACTTTAGTCTTGATGATGTACTCAGTATGTGTCTTGCTTTTCAAGTAGTGTCCCAATCTCACCGAAAATGTCTTCTGTTTCCCTTTGAAAAATAGGCTGTCTCTGCTTTGCACCTATCCAGGGGTTTAATAACCTAGTTTTAAATACCTAGGGCTTTAGAATTTGTTTGCTTTGTCTCTGTACTCGGATGATTAGTTCCACTAGGATGGGCACTGACAAACATGAACCAGGGTCCTTGTTCTGTAAGGGAAGTAACAGCTTTTGTTTATGAAATCTGATGGCATTTAGAGAAGTGTGCAAGGTCTCACTTCCTGGGTGGGCAATTATTTTGACTTCAAAAGACAGTGAAGCACTTATTGCAAGTATTTCTCCAGTGAAAAAGTTACTTTTGCTAATGTTACTAGCACCCAAAGTAGTTGAGTAAACTTTGTCTGAGGAAAAACTTATATAGCAAATAGACTGAAAAAATGTGGTGAAGAAAATGAATTCTAATGTCTCTTTCATTGTTTATTGCCACTTCCAAAGAAGATTATGATTTCAAACAGGTATTTAAATATTTCTCTTTGAACAATATTGATGATATTGTAGAAGACGCCTCTGTGGGCCTCCCACCTTTGTGCTACGGTCAGCTGGGGCACCACAAGCCAAGTGCAAATGCTCCACAGCAGGGAAGAGCTGCTGTGACTCTGCTGCAGTTACAGGGTTTTCCATCTTTTTGTTTAATTTCTCAAGACAATGTTGCAATGAGAGCAAATTCTACTCTGCTTCCTACTTCCTTTTCAAACTGGCTAATGTAGCTGGGGGAGGGGATTTCAGGCAGGATGTGATCTCTCTTCCTACAGCTGTCAATAAAAACCTCAAGGGATGGCTAAGCATTTTTTCCTAAAAAAAACCTCCAAACTATAATAATGACTGAAGTTCTTTGTGAGGCTGAGGCAGAAAATAAAGTAAAACCTACAGAAGATATTTTAGGACAGAAGGAAAATGACAGCTAGAATTGCTGAAGTTATTCTTTCTACAGAAATGTATCAGAACAAAATTGAATTACTTATTCTAAAATTAAGTTTTAATATTAGTCAAAAAACTGAAAGAAAACATAAAACTGAACAGTAGAAAAATGGTAAAATATTTTAAAATCAAAATCAGTATTCAAAGGAACTGTACCACCAGAAACAACAGAAACTAACATTACAGAATAAAAGATTAAACTTCAGACTGGGCTACTCAGTTCATATGGTAATGCAGTAAGTAATTCTCACTACGTGAAGAGCTGAACAAGAGATTGGAATGGGCCCAAAATAGACTTTTGTAGGTCTTCTAAGGCTAGAGTCTGTTAAAGCAGCAAATTTATTTTCATTAACTAACACTTCTGTTTCCTATTAAAAGAACCATTTAAATTTTAGTTTATTATAAGTTGTTTCCTGAATGCCCTTTAAAATTATCTTCAAGATACATTTTTTTTTAATTGTCTGAGGTAGTTATCTCAAATAATTCTTAGTTACATTTTAAAGTAAAAAAACATTAACCAGCAAAACAGTTCATTTAATTTTTTTTTTTTTTAAAGGAAAGCTATTACTTATAAATGCCACTATTCTTTTTGGCAACACTTGCACTCAAATCAGTCATTGCTACTCTGAATACCCATTTTGTAACATCACCTTCAGATCTGTCAGGCATCCCCCAAGCTCCCTGTAAACAGGGCTGCCTGCAGTGGTAATAATTTCAGCAGTGTGTGTGTATAGGCACACTTGCTCCTACACTGTCTGTCAGAAATGAGGTGAAACACCTCATTGTTGTCTTTCCTGGGGAACAGGGTATCAAAGGCTACCAATGTATTTGGGGCTGGTTGCCTCCACCCAGGTGACGTGCAGGGACTGCCTCGTGTGTCTAATGCATGTGTCCTTAGGTTGCCTCACTAAAATGTTGTGACTTCCCTCCTTCTGGGAGATCCTTAAACGTGGTTCTGCACAGTGGAGTATCCAGGCCAGGCTGCCTCTGCTCAGTATTGGTTGTATCCTGAACACTTGTGTTGTAAATTGCTGTAATTGACTTCAGGGCCCTGACATCCATCACTTGGAAGATGCTGTTCAAATCAGTCATGCAGTCCTGGCTAAGGCTGACCCTAAGCCCACCACGGAGGAGTCAAACCATCCAGCCAAACACTGGACCATCCTTCAGAGATGATGGTTCCTATACAAGGATTCAGAAACTAGTTAGGTTAGCAGCTGTTAAGTGTTTGCTGCTATCCTCATCATAAAACTTTCCTACTCTCACCAGCTGTTTCTTAAGCTCTTTAAACTGACATACAGGTTTTTTATCACGCAGACTGAAAATTTACAGTCATTCTATAGACTTATGTCTTCTACCAATAAGATTAATTCATAATTTGGAAAAATGAGAGCAGTTGTCAAATCAACTCAAATTTTTCTCCTCTAACAAAATGTCATTCAGTGGGCTTATACCAATAGGAATTCATTTCAAAATAGTTGAAGACCTAGGAAAAAAACCAAACTGTAGTGCATGGGACATTCAAGCATGGAAGTAAGTGCAGCATTAGATTAGTTCACTCTGTGCATACCCTACCTTACAGAGAGGGAGTACAAATCTTCCCTTTCATTACTCTTCCTCAAAAGATAGCTCCCATCCTGCCCGTTGGAGAGCAGCAGCGCTTCTGCTGCGTGTCGGGTGAGATTGTCATGGTACCACCTGGGGAGACACAAGGGGTTAAAGCATCCTTCACTTCAGCTCTTAACTGACTGCTGCTGCTGATTTTTGGGGCAGGGGTAGAAAAAGCAGTGTTAGGTGTAGTGCTTCCTCTACAATTTCGAGTTTCCACCCTTCTCACAGGCACTCACAGTTTACACAGATCTGTGCCCCTTGCAGTGGCCTCCTCTTGACACGCTCAGAAAATTATTTTTCGTTAATGCAAAGTTGTGTACAAACAGCTGACTATTTTGCTGGATTTAAAAAACCCTGCAAATTCTACTTGCCTGAGCAACAAATTACCCAGGTCTGTGCTGATAAGGTGAAAGCAGTTTTGGGGGGTATACAGGATCCTTTGTCTATTTTCAGAAGCTGTACTTCCTGACTTATGTATATTCTTTGGTACACTTCCTCTTCTGGGCAAACAGGCAGCACTCAAACTCCTCATAAACTCTGTATTTCCCTCAATGTGTCTTCACTGCCAAGATCTGCAATTGAACATGCTTGCCTAAGCTCAGAATTAAAGGGATCAATATTTACTGGTGGAAATTCAGTGAAAATTAAGATATCTTGCTGTGGTTACCACTCGGCCACATGTGGTCTGAGCAACAAGGGAAAACATCTAAACACCGTTTCAATTTATCTTTGGTGGAAATTAACTTCATTTTTATAGGAAAAAATTTTGCAAGGAATTCACAGGGAAAAAATCCTGCAAAGAAGTCCAGGAAGTGTAGTTTACGGGTTTGTTTCCATTCAGAATGTTCCACAGTAGAAACACCAAATTTTTTGCCATGCACACACGCACGTGAGGCTCCGGAGCAGTAGGAGGGAGGGATACTACACCCAGGGCTCTGCGGAGAGTGAGCTTCCCTTGTCTGCATGTGGAGTGGTGCCAGGTCGCCTCTCCCTTCCTTTAAACTGTGTCGTGCGCCTGTAGCACTGGGATCTGTAGCACTGGGATCACAGTCACTGCTTCGGCCAAAGAAACAGTTTCACCGAAAGCAGAAGTGTCACTGCAGCACTTTCCAGAACTTGTCTAGTGGCAGTCTTTGGAATGAAACCAGGTGCAATTGTATCCTCTTTCTCCTTAGCTGTTCATCCCAAGTTTCCACCAAACTTGGCATCTCACACAAAGTTTTAACTCCGAATTTGGATGGCTGCCTATTTGAAAGGCCAGCTGGCTGATAAATTGCTTTATGAGAGACTCCAGACTGTTAACCCAGAGGAAGACAAGATCCATGTGAAACTCAATACAGGCAGGGTATTGCTGCTTTGGCTCTAGAATGTGGTCCATCTACACAGTAGAATAAAATAATGAATATTTAAAGATCAAAGTGTCATCCTCTGGAACACCTGTTAGCCAAAATCCGCTTTGGGATTAACTGCTCAAGTAAGTAACAGGCAAAGGTCAGATCTGTCCTGATGTGGAGAGGATCGTATCAGCATGGCCAGACCTGCAGCTGAGAATGCAGCCCTGTGTTTTGGGCGGGATTTCGTAACTCTGCTTGGCTCACTTCTGTGCGAAACGAGCAGATGTTGAGAAAATCTGTGAGTAGTCGTTGTCATGAAGGAGACGAATTTAGTTTAAGGTTGCTCATAACTACACCGTTACCTTATTTCCAAAAAAAAAGCCTTTTACTAAAATTTTGAAAGACAAGTCGCTGAAGTTTAATGCTGTGTTTAAATCCACTCTCTCTTTAGACATAAAAGGCCAGTGACTAATGAAATGTTACTACTATGCAAAAAATAGATAAACCAACCAAAAAAAGAACAAAACCAAAAACAACTAAACCCTTAATTGGGAAAATAGTGTTGTTTGAAAGTGCACTTTTAAAACATTGCTGACAAGGTTGAACCACTTTATCGCCTAAATATGCTGCCTCAGAAAAAAATCCCTCAAATGTTACTGTGTTCCTCTTGTTCAGCTCAAAAAATAGAAGTGGATGGGAGACAGGAATGCAGATCTTGGTGTCAAAGGGTCAGTTGCACGTAGTTTTGGGGTTTTTGTCTTCCTGACTATGACAGATGGTTCAATCAAGTTACTTCAATATTCCACTGTGAAAATGGTCACACAAATTTTGTTCCAATTGCATAAACACAGGTAAAAATTTAAAATGCTGTAGAAAATATAGAATTTGCACCACAGACCACCAGCAAGGTAAACAAATACACACCTGTGCCGCTCTCACAATCAAGCCTGAGCTAACAGTACAAGTTGAAATCACCAGGACTAAAAATAAACCCACTCCTGTGCTTAGACCCTGCTAGGTATACTTCAGCTAAATTTAAGTATTTGTCACAGGGAGAATCCTTCTGGTTATCTGTCTCAGACAAAAAACTTTTAAGCGGTCCTTTGAAATTTGCCCGCTAATCAAGATGGGAGTTATGGTTCAGTTGGCTTAGCTGTAAAAGGCAATCCACCTTCAGCTGAAGTTGTCTTCTGAGTTACACCTGAGGCAGGAAACTGTTGATACAAAACACAATACTCTATCTACCTTCATGTCCTCTTAAAACCAGACATTAAGGAAATCAAAATGCTTTACAAACACCGATCTCTTTGAAGCCCCTAGAATGTCCTTCATGAAGCTGAATTGTCTTAAATCTTTCATTCTGAACCATGGTGGATAATGTTGGATAATGGGGATGTTTCTGAAGGTCCTTCCAAAAGCCGTCTTTATGGAAAAATCCAGAAATATTCTCTGTACTTTGACACCTTTCAGACTGAAAATCATCACTAGTGTAAAAATTGCCTGAGGTTCCTGATTGAGATTTCTCTGAAGAAACACAAGAAGTGAGATAGATTAAATTCCTTCCCTGCTTCAAAGCCGGTTCTGCTGGCTGCCCTTGGCCTGGTACACCCTCCTGATATGTATACATACTTCTGGAAGGTTTCTCTTTTCTAATTATTTCATTTCTTCTAAAAAAGAAAAAAGTATGGTCAACTTTTTTGCATTCCTTTTCTACGATTTGACTATCAGGCTCAGAGTTTATAGCTGTTGTCATTTATCTTTTCTTGTTACTTTAACTTTGTCCTAAGTGACATTAAATCCCTTTATCCCATCCATGTAAGCACGTTTGTGTTGTCAGTGTGTGCTGTTGAATGACCATGCTATCCTTCCTGCTCTTTGGAATGGCCAGTGAAAGCATGTCTTAGGATGGGCATGCACAGCCAGTGAGATCACTTTCGGTACCCCTTGAAAAAGAAAGCATTTTCAGATATCAGACTATTCCTTAGGTCAGACTGCATTGGCAACAGCACAGAGGAAGGACTTCACTGACAGCTTTTACAGGAAGGAGAAGGAAATGAGACACCCAGTGCCCCAGAGCGCCCAAACTCACCAGAGCACACAGCCTTGCCCTGGAGATCTGCCCATCCAGGCAGCACCGGGGTTTCCCCATGGAATAAGCTGGAGGCTGCTGCAGTACAAGCCATGTCTGTGCTGGCCAGCTGTGCCTCTGCAGCTGTGCTAATCATCACAACTCCAGAACAGGATGCACTCACATTAAAATCTCTTCTAAAAAGGTCTCCGTGTAGTTAATGCAGCAAGTAGAGCTACCTACACTGTGGTGAAGATCAGGAATATGTTACAGCAAAGTTTGGGGAGGGAAACTCCATCTTCAAGTTAGAACATTATCCTCAAAGTGTTCATTTGTTCTTTAACAACCTAAGCTGTTCCAATGAGAAATGTTAGTGAAACTTCACTTCTATGAAGAAATATCCATTCCCTGCGGATGAGAGCCCTTGGGTATAGCATCTGTCATTTCTTACAATGCTATTCTCAAAGAAACCATGTGGATATTTTGCAAAACATTTCTGCCTGTGTAAGTAGGGGCTGCTGAATAAACTTGTAGCTGGCATCAGGTGGATTAACTTTTTAACAATAACAGAATACACAAGGAACACAAACACTCATCTGTGAAAGGGTGAATGTTGAGTGATTTGCAAAATTCTCTTCTGAGCCGTTTTTATGTGCAAACAGTGTAACATGCAGTAGAAACACTTGCTTTTCTTCCTCATAAAAATGAAAGATAGTAGCACCAGAAGAGAGTACAGCTGGAAGTTCTGGCTGCCATTTGGTGTGTTTGGAGTGATAACTCTGCAGGATGCCCAGCTACCAGATAAATGCAGTAGGCAGAGGTCACACTTAGTTTTCATGTCCTTATCAGATGTTCTCAGATAGGTGTAGCCTGGACAGAGCTAGAAACTGTGTGCATATTTGGCTTGCTTTTGTGGAAAAGTCAGGCAATTCAAAGTTCCTTCTGCGAAGCCAAAAGGAGATTCTTGGTGTTCAGCTGGGTGAACTCTGCTCTCTTCCCAGAAGCTCCCTCCCCTACTGCAGCAGGTGCAATGGTGCTGGTGCTCTGTGGTGGGTGGAAAGCACTTTGGCTCTCTGAGCTGCAGGAGCCAAGCAGAAACACAGCAAGTCTAATTCCTCTCTTGTACACCTCTGAAAGGTAGCAACCACCAGTATTAGTGGGAAGATGGGCCACATGTGCTCCCAGTAGGACTTCACTCAAATATTACTCACAGCAGTTGTTTACCCTCGGTTGGTTGGATTTTTGTTGTTTGTCTGCCATGGGTTTTTTGTGGTGCTAGAAGTTGGCAAGTTTTGTGCTTTTTTTTTTTTTTTTTTTTAAATTAAAAATATCTTCTACCACAAGGAGCTGAATTTGCTTACACTTTGAAACTATATTCTAGCCTCAAAGATGTATTCCCACTCCTAGGTTAAAGCAGTAGTACACAGTACTGCTCAGTGGAGCGCATGGGAAAGCGGTGACTTATCTCCGCTGGCTGGCTGCAATGCTCTTCACATGCCTGTGCTCCAAAAATGACTATAAAACTGACTCACTAGTCCTCTATTTTGGCACTCTGTAGTTCAGCAACTTCCAGCTCTTATCTGTCAAGTTTTGTAGTTTGGGATTTTTTAAAATTTTTTTTCCTAGTGTCAAAAGCTAGAAGCATTACCCATCATCTGGAAATTGCAAAAGGGTTCTCTGTACCTCACATCACTAAAAGTTAAGTTTTGGCCATGTTTTTAATGATGCGTGAGCTGACAGAGCTCTAGAGAATCTACAAAAGGGCAAGAATGCTAAGACAGAAGTTACAGGTGTCAGGCAACCAAAACTGGTATTTATTAGACATCCTTTCAATGTGTTACACTGAAACAGTCACAAACCTGTGTAAAGTACTTTGTTGGAATACAAAGATGCCATTATATTGGAAAAATAATTTCAAAATAGAAATAAGAGGAAATAACATCATTGTATCCAGTCTTAAGGTTTCTGTCTTCTAACTGTAGACTTTCACTAGTTCAGCTTCTGCTTTTCACTTCCATTTTCTCTCCTCCTTCTTTCAACTGCCTTCATTCTGATTTTCACCCACTTTTTGGCCCACTTTCTAGTCACTTTAATTTTTCTCTTGCTTAAATTGGAAAATAGAGATGAAGAAAAAAATTCTTATGACCATTAACCCTGTTCCAGTCTAACATGTTCCTCAATTCCTCAATTTTATTATCACCTGATCTAGGCCTGTGGCCTAATTTCTCTTCTGTTACTAAAACTAAGCATGAAATGTATTGTGCAGTCTTACAAATATCATATGTCATGGTATTGTCAAACCTGGAAGAGCATAAAGGCTCTGCTGCTAGGGGTGACAAAGAAAGCTTGGACTGTAGAAGGAAAAAAAGGCCACAAAAATTTGTTTCCTCTTGCCCTGTGCCTTTCACTTTCAACAACAAACAGTGTCACTCAAACTATGCTGTATTGGGATGTAAACAGTGCTGCCAGACCAGCCTGTAATTACTCGGATGACGAGATATTCCACATTCTTATCTCTTGCGCAAACAACAAAGCAGAATTCCCCAAACTCACACGGTATGTGCTCAGCCACAGGAGTTCCACACTGCAGTATTCCAGCTGTCCTTTCAGCTCTAACAACAACAAAGGCAACTGGGAAATGGATTGACTCCAGGAGTAACCAAAGAGGCCTTCAGAGAAGAATCCCGTTGCCAGTTTCCTTTTCCTTTAAGCCAAGGTGCTTATGTCTCTTTTGGCAAACTTCAGCGTTCTCATTTAAATACTTTGCTAGATATAGCAACAAAGTTAATGGGTGAGGCAACGTTTTTAACAACGTGTTCTGCTTTTGATCTTCCTTTTCATTAAGCATTAGGTCCACCTACATACACATCAATACAATGAAGCTGACTGTAATCTGGATTTTCACTGCATTGCTGGCAACTTTCCATTCTGTTGAGCAGCTAACTTGGTAAAAAATGAGCATATCCTGGTACTCTGCCTCTTCTCCTAAGAGTAAAGTCCTTCCCATTTCACACTTCTTTAAACCTTATCCAACTTCTTTGATTTTTGAACCAGAAAGCAGAAGCTTTAAAATAAACTGCTTCAAATTCCACCCCCTCCCCCCCACGCCCGAAAGGTACGTGAATGTCGAAACTGCTTCTTATTTGAATGACCATTTTCTCTGTTGGGCACACACTCCTCACCAGAACTGGGTCTCAGTTGTGCTGGACACTGTATCAGCTGTCAGGGGAACTCTGCACTGTGAGCGTATGGGACTAAGTTTAGGACAGAAAACCCTCGTGACGACTGAGAATTTAAATTTATGGTCTAGAGAGTGACACACCTACTTGTCACAGCTGAAAAAGTATTTACATTAAGAGGTCTTTCAGGTTATGCTACACGAATGTCTGCCGCATGAGAACTTCTTTTTCATATTGAGGGAAAAAAGAGACAAAAAAAGAGTGGCTTTAGTACTAGCTGAAAAGAAAGGACCTTGTTTAGTAATATGAAGTGACTCTTTGCCTAGCATTGCTTATTCAGCTTTAAAGCATTTAATTCAACACACTTCCCCGAAGGAGATGCTTAGTATTCTGTGGAAGGGTGAAAAGTTTAGGTTTTCCGTTGAAGTGGATGTAAAATAAAGAAGGTACAGCTTTGAAAATGCATATTTGTAGCCCTCTCATCTGTACTTTTTCCTTCTTATGGATATCCCATTAAGTACCACATCAAGCTGCATTTCTACAAGACTGTCTATGAGGATGAACTCCTTGCTGTTTATAGACACATGTTACTGGCATATATTGACTCAGACCATATAGTGTAAATCAATAAAAGTCTGGTAATTGGGAATCATGCTTCCCACAACAGCTGCAACTAATTTTTCTTTCCTTCTTCCCTGTAGATACTGTTTTAGGACAAGCGTAATCTTACAGATGTAAAGAAAAAGTATATAATGGCCACTCTGGGTAGCACAGTAAAGTGACTTTACTGTTAGGTGCTTCAGGTAACAGGCATTTCATTAAAAGGTTCTTTTAAATATGGGAAACTAGCACCTGTGTGGAGATAGTAATTCCAAGATATTTTGTTGCATGTCAGTTTGTTCACTTAGTGAATGAATCACAAAAATAAGCAATGAGTTGGTCCTAATCCACAAGTACTCAGGAAGCAAGACACCTTTACTTTTTTTCATCAATTCTTTTTGAATGTGGAGGTAACATCAGAGCCTTTTTACTTTGTCAGAATGATCACTGGCCTTTCTTCTGCTTTGCTTCCCCTTTGCTTTGCTGCCACTGATCCCACCCTGCCTGCGCCCGCCTGTGCTGCTCCTCCAGCCCGTGTTTCTTCTTGCCCACGGCAATGCCGCCAGTGACAAAGTGACCCAAGCCTTCCTCCTCTAAAAACCAAAACTAACAGGCAGGAAAAATGGGCGAGTCGCATCAGACAGGAGCAAGGTCTGTTGCGACCTTTAGCCTCCCTTCGTGCCCCTGGGGTTTTGCCTTTCGGTGAGCGCGATGTCCTCGTAGCGGCTGTGGATTGTCCACTGCTCTCCCTGGCGAAGCCCCAGGCACCTTTGGGCAGCCTGCTGCCTCCCGGGGCCCAGCAGGGACAGCAGCTCTCCGGACCGGGGCCCAGGCCAAGTGCAAGGAGGCAGCTGAAGGGATGCCACAGGGAGGACAGGGATCTGAGGACAAGCTCTGGGTTTGGTGCTCCCTGCAAACGCAGGGAAGCGGCACGGTGCAACCTGGGCTCTATCCCATGGCGATGGTTCAAGGCCACAGAGGTTCTGTGAGGGAAGCTGCACCCCTGCCGCCAGCGCTCCGCTCCTTTCAAAAAGTGTGTCTGCGCTCTCGTCTGTCTAACTATTATTTATTTCTCCCGGTCCCCCGTGCCAGTCACTCACTCCTGGCACCGGGACGAGGCGCTGGGCTTCTCCAGGGGCCACAGCACCACGGAGCTCTTTGGCTCAGACTGACCTCGCGTTACCTCATCCCTCACTTCACCCCGAAATCCGGCAGCCAGAGACGGCAGCTCCCACCCTGCCAGCCCCGTCGGGTGTCCCGACGCCCCCAGGGCTGTCCCTGAGGGCGCCCTTGCCGCGGCCCCCCCGCTCCGCTTACCCGAGCGCCATCAGCTCCCGGTCCAGCGGCGCGGCGGGACGCGGCTCCCGGCGCTGGGCCATGGTGCCGCGGCTGCTCCGCCGCCTCGGCGGGGCGCTGAGGAAGTGCGGGCCGGCACCTCCCCTGGCGGGGCCCGTCCCCTCCCGGCCCGGCCCGGCCCGGCCCGCCTCGCCGCACCGGAGCGCCCCGGCCCGAGGGTGAGACCCCCACCCTCGGCAGGAGCATCCAGAGCCTCCTCCCGGCTTCCAGCGGTGCCCGGTGTGCGCCGTGTCGCTCCCATACTGCTAACGCTTTGGGTTGTCCCCACAGTAATTCATTCTTCCCGTTGCTTTGATCTGTACATCCCAGAAGTTCGTCTTCCAAAGGGTTTCGTTGTCCGTTCGTTTTTCTCCTGCAATCAACGAATGTCCCTCGCCTCTTCGGTGTCCGCTAAAGTACTCAGCGAGGAAGTCTGTGGAGGTGAAATTTGTGGATTATCCTGTAAGTGTCAGGTGCTCAGTGCTGTCCCCAGCCAGCTCCCAGAGCCCGGGGGCATTGTGGCTTGCCCCTCCGAACGAAGCTCTCCATGGACCCGCTGCAGGATTGCCAGGGAAGGGGGATGCTGCCTGCCACGGCCCCTGACACCCTGACCCGCTGATTTCCGTGGTGATCTTCCCTGCTCACACTGAAGGGCTCACGCTGTCTTTCTGAAACAGGAATAGGAACACAAACTGCCAGAAAGATGCAACTTCATTCCCTCTTTGGAAGTACCAAGAGGACTGAGCTCAGTGGATAAGAAATTTCTGAGAGTTATCTGGAGTCTGTTCTTTCCAATGCTTAAACGATCTCCTGCAATACTAGAGGATATTTGTATTCCCCAATACTTCATGGGCAGTAATCATTATAGGTGTGGCAAATTCCTTACTAAACTTTTCTGACAGAAGGACAGGACTCCACCAAAAAGAAAAGAAATGACAGAATGCTCTTTTCCAGTTATACTGAAGTTTTCACCAGGTATCCATTACTGAAAATAAGTTGTTTCCAGAAAAACTGGTACTTAAACAGGACAGAACAGCTACTTATTTTCCCACAAGCAGTCATATGAACTGCATGCTCAGTGTGGAGCTGAGAGTCATTTGGAACAAGATTTCTTAGCCTGCAGCTCCTGCAGGTCTTGGGGAATCAGTTTTGAAAGAGCTTTTCTAGCCTCCCAAATGGAGAAGATTCAGAGGGATTCCATGTGTCAGATCACACTGTCCTTTGTTTGAGCTTCTAATTGTGACTGCAAGGTGCTCTGCTCCTCTACTTACCTGTTCATGTTGACAGGCAGACGTTCAGTTGTAGATAAAGATTTTGCAAATAAGATTGGTTTTTGGTTTTTTCTTACTAAGAAAAAATAATTTCTTACTGAGGAAAAATAATTTTTTCCTCTTTCTGAGTTTGCCCCTTCCTCTATTGCTTGTTGAAAGCTTGTGATTTGATACTCTCTTTGGTAAGCTGACTCTGAAATCCACAACGTTTGGTTAAATAGATACTTTGATGTCTCCACTGTCTGCTTGTATTTGCTGGATAGATTTATTTATTTATTATTATTCTCCTGTTCTGGAAGCTGTTGTATTTGATTTCAGCAGCAATGAACCCATTCCAGATTATCTTGTCTGTCTTATTGATAGAGGCAGAAAAGCAGTTATGAAAACTTCTGGGTTACAGAGGAAAAGGCCCAGAAAGAAAAATAATTAAATTCCAAGCAATGATGAGCCACAAGTAAATTTCAGTAAGTTCTGATTATATCACAAATGGTCTTAAAATTTCAGCAATGCAGGCTCAAAGGTGGTTTCCAGCGCTTGTGTACACCATTGTGTTTTGTGCACCAGCGTGTTGCGGTGGGAGGGCGTTCCCATCTGGGAGCAGATGCTTCCTCTTACTCTGCACCTGAGAGTGCAATGTTTCCTCTTCATTTGTAGAGAAAAAAAAAAAAAGAAGAAGAAGGAAAGAAAGAAAAAAATAATAAAAGAAAAGAAAAAGGGCAGAAATTGTACTCTCATGCAGCAGAAACCAGCTTTCCCTTTAATGAAGTCCACTTGATTTTGGGTTTTTAACATAGGTTAGCCACTGGACAGAAAGGCTACAGATTGGCAGCTTGCACTTCCCCAAAGCCAGACTACTTCAGTGTCTGAGTTTTGGTCCAGTTCCCAAGCACGGGCATCCCTGTGGGAAGACTGGTTCCGTGCGCAGCGTGAGTGCTGTGCAGAGCAGACCTGTAGATAGCAGCAGTGCTCTAGTGCTTGCAGCTCAGCCGAGCACTGCTGGCCGCAGGGCACCCCCAAAAGACAGTCCGGCTTTCTACTCATCCCCTCACAGCTGTCGGTTATCAACCAACGTGTGATTTAATTAGAAAAAACAATCTCTCGAAGTCTTTATTGAATAACTGCCCCTTCTGATAGGAAACAAACACGAAACTCCCATTGTTTTAACTTTAGGTCATGAAAAACAGGAGAACTATGGCCATCAAAATGGGGAGGGGAAGGCCAATAATGATAGATACATCTGCAATTATTCCTTGTGTTGTGTCACACTAGGTTATTCCAGAATGCCATATTTACCAGCACACTTCAAAACCCAGTAAATGCTTTACAGTGCAGCCACCAGGTCTCTCAGTCTAGCAGGTGTTTGCTTTCATGATAGTGTTTTTGGACACTGTGTGTTCTGTTTGGGCAGAAATTGTGGGATTGCTAGGTGAGCTTATATCACATATGTCCTGCAAGTGGTCAAGTCCCAGAATCATGATGATTCTACCAGGTTTTTTGAGTTTTTATGCAGCAATTATTTAATACTGTTTGAAAGTTGTGAATCTTTTTTCAAGTAGCTGTAATTTTGTACTTTAAGATATACTAAATTAATAAAGGAGAATTTGGCTTAGGCATATGACTAATAAATAGACATGATTGCTGCAAGAACATAATTAAATAACTCCAGTTACTTGACAGAACTTGGCAGGAAATAATTGAAAATTAATTTCTTTCCTTTTACCATTTCACCTTCCAATAACCTGAATAGATTATAAATAGCTGTGAACCATCCAAGTAAAGACGGTCAATCACAAAGAGAGTGATTTCACCCATATTAAAGTAAAAGAAACAGAAATTTTACAAAGCCATTGTTTGCACATTTGGGATGAGGGGCAGGTTGGGATGGAGAAGAGTGGGCACCTGCAGAGCACAGGTTTTCTACACAACAGAGAATTGCCCATTGATTTATTCCTTTTAAGGTAAGTGCATCTGACAATTTTACATTGCCCAAGACCTCTAATCCCTATTCCACTCAGGTATGACCCCATGGGATTCTGTGAAACCCCTTAAAGCAACTACAGAAATCTTCCCACTGTGTTTAAACACAGGATGCACACTAATACCATCTTCTGAAATTACCCTGATTCTCCCCTTCTGAATGTGGCACAGATTGTCTTGGAGTGCTTATTGGAAACAATGTTTATGCTGGAAAACACTTCAGGTACTGGATATCAGCATAGTGATGAGTTTACTTTGTGGGTTTTGAGGCACCTGAGGCATGTTTATTTCATGTGTTTCTAATGTCCACAGTCAACACATTTCCAAAACATGCCAGCTAGCCCTGTGTTGTCTGCAATCCATTCAGACAGAAAACACAGAACAGTGGTGAGAAAAGTGATTAGAAATTACCCAGGTTCCTAGGGGAAAACAGCTTGAAGACAAATTGTGCAAAAGGAAGGATTGTTCTTGCCCCATTTTCTCCACAGTTTGGGCTGGGCAGGGCTCCTATAGCTAAAGATCACAATAGTTGTGTTGCTGTCAGGGTTCATTTTCCAGACTTGGATTAGGAACACGTCTCCACCTAGGCACAGCAGGAGATGCAACAGCCATGTTCTCCCAAGCCTTTGTGGAGTTTCCTGCCAAGCAGGATAGGCCCAGCCATGTCACAAAGGAATATGATTACGTATGGGATCCCAGAGATATTCATTTAATAATTTAGCTTTATAAGTCTCTTAATTCTGCTCTTAGTAAAAAAAACTGCTATTCTTCATACTCTTCAAGATGTGACTTTTGGGACAAAACATAGTTACGATGTCTAACATAATACATTTTCTCCTTTTGTTTGCTCTGGGAAATTCAGCCACTCCTCTAGGGCTAAGTACAGAAGGATTTTTCTTCTGGTTTCTGAACTTAAACAGGGACATGGAAATAAGCACAGGAAGTTCCCCTTGATGCTTGCTAAATTTTTTCCTAGTCCTTGATTGCTGTGTGCATAACCAGGAGCTGGAGCACGTATATTTTGAGATAATGGTGGGAGATTAAATGCCTCTAGCTAGAACAGCTGTGTTATTGCACATGGTTCAGTTTTCACAGTTTCAATAATGTGGATAATGATGTGAAGATTATGTGTTTCCAGTTTCAGTTCTACAAGGAAAACTTTCTAGGAACTTTGTCAGTCCACTGTTTAATGTACATGTGTGCTTGAAGCCTTCAACATGTTTTTCATGTCTTCGTAGACACAGCCAAAACTTCTTTAAAATTTCCCATTTTAGAGCAAGGTCATGTTCTCTGAATAGATGATGTGTGTTGCAAATTCTTTTCCTATCCAGCCAAATACCAAGATAATCTGAAGAAATAAACCCAGACACCTGGAAATTATCTTTAAATTAGAAAATGTGGGTTTCAGTGTCTGTTAGTGGCAGCACACATGGGGAGATGGGGGTGAGCAGGTCTTGTTGCCAAAGGCCAGGGTGAGGGGCGAGGCTGGAGACAGGCAGCTCCTCTTGTGGGCCATGTGGTGCCTTGGGCCAAGAGATCTGCCGGTGGTTCAGCCTCTGTCCAAGAGGAATCAGCCCTGGCTGGCAAGTCTGTGCACCGAGATTACCCAGTAATTAAAGATGTAGACAGCAGGAGCCTCTCCAGGCTCCCTCAAACATGACTCTTGGCTGTAGTAATCTGGGGTGGGGAGCACCTTTGGGGTTGGAGACATGAATGTCCTCACCCCGGGAGTTTCTCCAGGCATTCCTGCTTGCCTGTGAAGCCAACCCATAACTCTGTCCTGCAGCAAAGCCCAGGGTGCCAGCTCCACTTCTGTTCTGGCTCCCAGCTCCTCACAGATGGCATCGCAGCACCTGTTGTGGAGCCTAAGGCAGAGACTGCTCCCAGAGCAGGACGGACCACAAACGCCAGTGTCCGCCATACACAAAAACTGATGGACGTGCAGCATATGATTTTAGGCTTAGGTAAAAGTCTCATGAAAAGCTAGGCTTAGGTAAAAGTGTCATAAAATACGAAATTGAACTGTTTAAACTAGAGAGAGGGTGAAAGAAAAAACATTGAGAACAGTTTGACTTGCTGTTTTGTAAAACTGTTTGTGCGATCTTATTACAGCTCATAAGTTGTGCTTTTATTCATTCTGGCTTTTTGCAACTTCAAAGTTTATGTTCAAATAACCTATAATAAATAGCAAATTCTATATATAATAAATAATACACAATACATAATAAATACAATAACATAATAAAATAATAATAGTATACTATAATATAAATATATCTGCGCACCGTCAAACTTGATAGCCCTGTCACCTTATGCAAATGTTTATGGATACAGTTAAGCTTTAGGATTAATACCAAGACCTGAGTAGAAAGGAGCTTAGGAGAAAGATTATTCTACGCAAATAAAATTATGTTACATCAGTAGCTCTGAAAACGCTTGAATGTTGCATCATTTTGCATTTTATGGCACTGCTGATGCATAAAGCAGGATACTGAGGATCTGGGCCAAAAAGGGGACGCAGGTTTCTTTTTGAGAACAGTGATTGGACTTACAGTGCCTTTTCCATGCAGAGGAAGCATGGGTTCATATGTTGACATTATGTGAGCATAACATGTTGTGCTCACATCTGCATAATAGAATCCCAGAAGACATCTTGCTGGAATTACAGGTGCCAGACATTATCCAGCACCTCGTCAAAAGCACTGTTCACTGCCAGTTGCTCATTTAAAGATGTGCATGCCTTGTGGCAGGTCAGGTTTTTTTCTAAAATGAGTAAGAGCCTAACCTTAGAAAGGGTGCAGGAGCTTTACAACCGATATTTTGTGGACTCTAATTGGTCTAATGAGTGTTCAATGTGCTGCAAATGCCTGGTATGGAAGGCTGCTTCTCCTACCAGCACATGGCATCAATGACCATTTGTAAGCCAGCCGCAGTTTCATCTTCCACTCCATGTTCAGGCATTTCAGCGACTTTAAAAACCAACACTCTGTCACATTAACACCCAAGAGCAGCCTCCTGGCAGGGTCCAGGTTATAAATAGAGATCCTCTCCAGAAGCCTGGTCTTACCTGAGATGTCCATCTGCCCGTGCTTCCAGGCAGGATCTTTGCACGCCCATTTCAGGGCGATTGCAGTGGGTCTCTCGTGCAATGGAGGGAGAAGTTGTGCACATGGCTGTGCCCAGCACACTCTCCCTGCTCAAGGGGACGAGGGCATGTCCTCTGCTGGTTTTGGTGAGGGGAAAGCCGAGCTTGGGTCATCTGTGGAGGATTGTGTGAAAAGAGGAGAGGGCAGTGCAGGCAAGCAACCATGCCATGCTTTCCGGCAGAGCCTTCAAAAAGCAGCAGGACTGTCATTTTTCTGTATTTAAACTGCAGATGCTACTTTTTTTTCTTTTTCTTTTTCTTTTTTTTGGTTTTTTTTGCACAAGGCAAGTGCATTTGGCCAAGTAGTACAGTGGGGGGTATTAAAAAATCCTGCCTGAGCACGCGGCTTCTCTATAGCTATTTATTGTACCACGGACCACAACAGCTGCGCTGGGCACCCACGTGACACACATGTCTGGCCTGTGCCAGCATATCAGCCCGTCATGCCCTCTTATTTATATTGTGACTTCCATAGCAGCAATCTCACCCCACTTCGCGTGTTATAATTAGACCTTGAAAACCAGTTCAGATAAACATAACTCAAATGTTAAAAATCTCCAAACTGATTGACATAAACAAGTAAAGTAGTGAGGGGCTGGGGAGCTTGCTCGGATGTGTCCTTGTCACCATGATTTTGGCATCGTAGACCGGCTCTGGTTTGAATGAAATACAGCTTTCAGGTAGTGGTCTTTGGTTGTGTTACCTCAGAGCAGAGCAGGGTGCACTCATGTTTAACTGCTGTAAAGTTGATATAGCTCAGGCCTTGTCAACACTGTGGGTGTGCTCCAAGCCCAGCCACTAATCTAATTTCATTGCAGATAGGCGAAACTAATCAAAAGACAGTTGTATCCTGTGGTACAGGTGCCTGAAACATAAGCTGTAATTGAACAAAGAGAGAATTTGTGGATGGCCCAAGAATGAACCAGTGAGGATTTTTCTGGTTTAGGATGAAGAATTAAGGAAATTGAGATTTGAGACACAGCCTTGATACTGTAAAGAAAGTGGAGGAGACTCTTAGAAACATGGGACTTTTACTGTTATAGTGGCCTGATTCAGTTTCAGGAAGTTAAGAATCTCCTCTTTGAACTCAGAAATTCAATTTGCATGTTTATTCAGTAAATGAGTTGGCTTTCTCTCTCAGTTCAGACAGACTGTAAGCTGTAATACCTGGAACCAGAATTTGGGACCTCTTGTAGGCCACCTTTGCTTCTTGTTTTTACATTTAGGGCATGTCGTGGGTTGGAGTGGCAGCTATGTGTGAGCTCCCAGGAAATCCTAAGTTTGAAACATGAAATTCATAAGGTGCTAGCTCTTGATATCATTATTCATTAAAATTTAATTAACTTCTTTCTTGCTTTGAAAGGATTTGATAGTCCAGGAGTCTGTTTGCCAGAGCTGGAATAAAAGGAAACCCCCATGGTCTGTAGTCTATTGAGAAGTGTAATTATGCACAAGGCAAAACCTCCAACCTACATCCAGGAAATTTAAGTTATTCAAACTACATTTCTTGTCTATAATAACCCAGATCTTTGCAGCCTTAAAAAAACATAATGCTGGCCAAAGTATATGTTCTATACCCACAGAAAGCATTTTACCAACTGGTATAAAAATTAAATATTGCACAAATACAAAAAGCATAAGAACCTCATATATAAATCAGAAGGCTTCCCTGCCATGTTTCTGTAGGGATCATAGGATCCTGCCTCTGGGAATCATCCTCTCAGTCCTGAGGACCAGGTAAAAGTCACACTCTAAGCATCCACAAAAGCAAAGAGGCTTTACTACAGAGCTGCAGGCACTTTTAGCACTTCACCACATGTATGTTGCTGTTTTACTTGAAACACTCAGAAATGTGCCACCCGAGTGTTTCACAGGGTGTGCCAGTGCCAGACAGAGATCTGTGAGCTTTATGCTTCTGGCATGGCTCAAAACTGGTCACAGAATAGCACCAAACATTGCAGATACTTAGTCAGAAGCCCAGGTGGGCTGCGTGGTTTGGTAAAGCCAAGCAAACTGTACCACAGCCGGGAGCAGAACACAGGTGCTTTGACAAGCAAATCCCTTTCCGTGTCACTAATGAAAGTTTCAAAGTCATTGTCTCCTGGGATGGAAATGGCATGGGAGAGAAAAGCATTGATGAGATTGAAACTATTTTTAAACTGCTAAAATGAAGTTCAGTTGTTTAGGAAATGCTGCTGAAATTCACGATTGTTTTAGTACAAGTTTAATGGCAATCCTGAGGCTGACAGAAATAAACTGAAACTCTGTAAATGAAAAGTTCATTGAACAAAACCACTCAGTATAAAAAAATGCAACTTCAATGTAGAGATCTCAGAACAGAGCAAAATGTTTATCTGCTTGAGTTAGTGAACATTATTTTGACTTCTCTGTCGGTTGCAAGTCGTGTCAGAGTGTTTCTGGCAAAGCTGCAGACAACGAATTTATAGCATTTGAGCTGGGCATAACAAAGCTCCAAGAAGCTGAATAGCAGTTATTCTGTGGCATATTTTGCAAGCGATAAAAATCCATTTAAATAACAGCTGCATGTTCATAATCATGTTTGTCAAAGGGAAGCTGCACATCCAGCATACCTTGGAGATGTCTCACCAGCACACAAATAGGGATCTTAATCAGCATCTCCAGGAAAAAAAAACCTGCAGAGTCAGGTGCGAGGGTGAAGGTGGGGGCAGTTTAGTTGATGCCAACAAGGAAAATGTCACTTTGATTCTTCATCTGCTATCATGGTTACAAGAAATAACTTAGGCAGCAGCAGCCCCCATTAGCACTTTGAAAAATGAGCTTTTGCTTGTTTGGGATTCAAGGTGAAAACTGCTTTTTGGATTTTTAAGTGGCAGGTTCTGCTCACATTTCTGGGCTGCTTCACATTGTGGGAATGCTGCAGGCTGCTCTCTGCCATCAGCATGTAGTTAAATACTGTAAGCTTCCTTTAGGCTCTAAATACATGGAGTGTAAACGATCCTCCTCGCAAGTTAAACAGCTTAACACCTGAAAAAACCCTTATTTTTTGTCCTTCTATTTTGCTTTAACATTAGAAATGTATAGAAATACAATACATTGAAGCAGAGCTGTTTCAGGGATGTCCAAGCATAAACGTGTGCTCACACTGGTGAGTAACAGCAGCAGCAGGGGAGGGAAGAGGAAATCTTATCCAGGTTACATGGATGGAGCTGGCACACAGATGCTACTGGGGGTCTGTCAGGCCCTTCAGACTGATACAGGAGCAGATGGTTATCTGCAGGAGCACACCCTGCAGGGAAATCAAGGCTGCATCAGATCTTTCAAGATCAAACCCCGTGGCTTCAGGGAGCCCTCGTATTGTCAGGCTGACAAACAGATCTTTCTTATAATGGACTTTTTTCTTGCAAAAAATTGGCATCCGCAACGAAGTCGCTGTGGAAGTTGCCTCTGAAGCCTGCTGTAAAACTGGGGAAAAGATGACTAGAACTGAGATATTTTGGAAAGATATCCTGTACTTGTGGAATGTTATTGAGCATGCATTGCAGTGAAGCCAAGGGAAAGCAAGCTGGTGCTGTGGCACCTTACTCAGAGAAATGGGCTAAGAAGGTATCTGTCAGAGAGCTCTTCCCAAAAGCCCTCCCAGTGATGGTACACAGAGAAGCAAGGGCCTCACATAAAGGTGGGCTAGGTTTAGACTACCTTGGTGATCTACTAAAGAGCTTGGAGTGCCAAATTATCAGGGAGAGGGAGTCCTCAGCCAGGCTGCTAAGTGAATCAAGCCAGGACAGGTTGAAAAATGCTGTTCACAAGAGGAAATGTCTATATGCCCTTCTGAATGCAAAGAGGTGAGTTGTTATTTTAGTGTTTGGCAGCAATATCAAAGCAGAATATTTCTTTTGCAAGGGCAGAAATAGCTCAAATCAGTCAAATAATAATCATTCCATAAGCCATGGGTAAGTTTTGCACTGTAAGTGCAGTTCATGCACTCCTCCATTTCCCCTGCTGCAGGCGAAAAGGGGCTCCCAAATCTGATCTCGCTCTCCCGAATCTGATCTTACCCTCAAGAACAGTTCATTCCAGCCTTTCCATCTGTACAAGAGGCTCTGAATGCGTGACAAAAAGTAGCTGCTAAGTATTTAATCTGTGCACCAGGGTGCTGCTGACAAGTCCAGCTCCCTGCAGAGCAGCAGAGTCCAGAAAGAAACCCTTCTTGTGGGAATCGCAGCAAGTGGGTAGGCTGCTGTGGCAGTCACATTCCTTCAGAAGAAAATACAGTACCCTGAGTGGAAAAAAAACAGAGCAAAGTGCCCTCTCTTCTCTAGCAAGGAGGAGTGCTCAAGCATTGTTAGACTAGATGGGAAGAAGCTGCTGTATGCCAGCTACATGCTCGCAAATACCTGTTGCAAATCCCCTGTTTGTGTGAGGGATTCTTCCCTGCCTACATTTTATTTCAAAGGCTTGCTTTGGGAATAGAGAATTGTAATATATTTATAGAGAAGAAAGGAATCAACATGCAAAGCTCATATTTCAAATTCTCACTGATTTGCTGCTGAAAGTCAGCTCTTCAGACAGTTGAAAATATTTGTCTTTAATGTGTGTTGGGAAGAAACTAAACATGTGACAGAGAGATGCATGTCCAGGAATTTTTCTTGAACAACCATTTCCTTTTTCCCTGCATTTCAACCTGTTTCCACCTGTTGTCTTAAAAGCCCCATGCCTGGATATTTGAGTGAGAACATGAACCTTTTTTCTCTGAGCAGAGCTACAGGGCTTCTGAGGGAAGGTGCTTTCTGTACTTTCCCTTTGCATGGATTTCCCCCATCTGCAAGGCAGGGATGACAACTCTGACCTCATCTTTTGAGTGCTGCAGGCTGGCAGGCATGAGCCTAATCATCTCGCAAGAAGAAATAGTTACATGTTCACTTTATGTAGTAACACAGAGTGCTGTGGTTGGAGACTCCCATGAAGAGCCTTAGGGGCTCAAGCAGAGGGTGAGAAAAAGCTCACGGGAGGGGAACAAAGAAAGACCTGCTCTTTCAATCTTCCCAGATTCTAATCCATGGCAACCTGCTGCTGAGGACAGCTGAGGGAGATGCACAGAATCAGCACATCTCTCAGCTGCCTTGGCCACTCACCCTCCTCGCCCACCCCTTGGGCTTCCCTGGCTATTGCTGGGTCTGTATTTATACCGTGCTCCCCAGATACTGCAGTGGTGGCTGGGGTATAAATACTGCCAGACAGCTATCTGTCACTGCTGGCACTGACAGGCCCCAGCGTGGCACAAATACGAGTTAGCAATGGGTTTCTGTGCTGGGAGAAGTTTGGGCTGCTTTCTGACACCATGAATTCTTCCACTGCTGAACTCCCACCTTGGGGTTCAGTGCCTGCATGTACATTGAGGGAAGCTGGGACAAACTTGGGAGAAGCCTCTTCTGTTGATGACAGCATCGTTTTGAGCTGTGCCATGACGGACAAGAGCTGTAAGCCTGGCTGCTCCTATAGCAGTGAATGAGAGTACAACGCTTCATGGGCCTGCTAACATACTCTTAATTTTGGGCAGAACTGGCTCCCCTTCAAGCAGTACAGAGCACAGGTTTGAGGCAGCTGTGCCTCCCTCACCCCTGCTTTTGCAAACAGACACCTGAGCAGGGAAACCAGTCACAGTCAGCCCTGGAGAGTGGTCACAGACTTCTGGAGGGGTGATGGTGGCAGTGGTGGTGATGGTCAGGAGCTCTCTGAGTTCCTTTTGGGGAGCATTAATCAGAGAGGCAAATACTGTATGCCTGAATGAAGGCACTTGCTATTTTGTAAGTAAGCCTCAACACAATTTCAATATAGTCATATGAAATAAAGTGTAAAGGGAGCAGGCAGAGAATAGAGACAGCAATGACAGTTTGTAATTTCTGAGGGGCATGAGCATCTCAAAACTCTTTGAGGCAATACCTAAGGGTTCATCAATCACTACCAAGTGATTGCTCTGAACCTCTGCCCCTTCCGCTTGGGATAGTGTTGCAACTGTCCAGGTAAGCCATAAAGGTGGCCTGTCACCTAAATTTAAAGACCAGATTTAAATTTCTGCAACTGGGGTTAGCACATAAAGTCTGAAGCCAGAGGAGTGGAAAAATGGAATTTTCCTTCTTGGCAGGACATTGACAGCTGCAGAGTTGCCCAGTTTTTCTCATCACCCAGTCAGGATTGTTTGTTTGTTTGATGTTTTAGTGAGGAGACAAACACAGGATTTCAGGTAGATGTTGTGCTCTTTGTGTAGTTGTCATATTACAGTATCCTTGCCTGATCCCAACAGGAACAGAAAATAAAGGATGAATACTGCAAACCAAACAAATGTAAGGTGGCTGATGCTGTTCTTGACTTCACACCTCCAGGCTGCCTTGCTTTGGGCCACAGGAGGTGAGAGGAAAGAACAAGAGGTTCAGAGGGTCACATCTGTGTCTTGGGGATTAGCCAGGGACTTCTGGTTTGCCTTTTTAATGAAGGGTGAGCAGTCCTGTTCGCGCCAGGCTCTGCCCCTACCTTCTCACTGAAGACTGGATAAAAAAGGCCTTTCAAGTCAAGCCTCTGTAAGTGATTCATCAAAAACAAAGACTTTGAGCATTTCCGTGGCATTAGGAAAAGAATTATACCATGAGAGGAAGTAAAGGACTGCAGAAATGATAAGGGCAGAAAACAGTCTTCCAAGCATACTTGTTTTTCCTACCTTTTAACTTCTTAACCAACAATTTCACTGTATTTTAAGTGCTTTTACCACTTGCACTAAAGCAGCAGTGAAGGAGAAAAAATTGTTAGCAAAAGAAAAATGCAGGCAATGGCATACCTTTTTTAAAACTAAGCATCAGAGCAGTATTTTGTTCCTAGTTACTTTAAGTAGATAAAATATATCTAATTCTGAACTGTTGGGTACAAAAATTATGTGTATTTCATATGTGCTTTGAGATACCACATGGAGAAAGAGCCTTTAAATCACTGAAGCTTTCTGTGTTGAGGGGTGGAAATGATGCTCTGGACAAGTGTTTCCATAATGCCAGCAGAGGAAAGATAGATGACAGTAGCCCCAGGCACTGAAGCAGCACAATAACACACTGGGGGGCTTGGGTGCTGAAAGCAATTTGTGAACTCTTGGAAACATGAGAGCAAAGGAAAGTTCAGATTTTTTTTGCAGCACAGGACATGCACCATCAAACCTGCAGGGAAATGGTCAGGAGCCAGACAAGCTATCAAGAGTAATGACAGAGTAGATAGGAACTAGAAGTACTGAAGAAGGAAAGATGGAAGCAAGAAATAACCTGGAATGGAGAGGTGAGAGGCAGATAGCAAAAGAGAAAGCCCAGAGCCTCGTTACTGGCTGTAGTTGTAGACCTAGCAATTTCTTTTTGCAGATTGTATTTAAATAGCTTTCAGTGTCTGTGGGTCATGGTACAAACAGCTGCTCCTCCTCAAAGCTAATGTCATTGAGGAGAAATAAAAAAGGGAATTTGTAAACATGTGTCAGTCTGGGGAATCCTGATGCAACCTACAGGTTAAGAATATCTGATGGATTTGCTCCGGGGTTTAAGTAGGGAATAGTATTACTGTTTCAAGAATGGTGGTAGGGAATATATATTTCCGTTAGAATGAGAATTAAAATCTTAATCTTTGGCTTAATTAAAATTATATAGTTCTTAAACCTTAACACTAAGAGTCTCTGGATCAGCATACAATCTGTGGTAGAGAAACTGAGGTTCCTTTGCAATCTGTAGCTCCCAAAATGATGTACTATAACAAAGAGGTCCCCATGTGAATGCATTCGTGTGTGTGTGTACGTACCCAGGAGGAGGGAAACACCAGCAGGCACGAGTTGGGGAAAGCTGTCTGAGGAAGAAGCAGGCATGCCAGCCTACCTGTAAAGTGCTGCCTGGCTGCTGGGCAGGTAATAAGGTGGTGGATAATTGGAATAGGAGAATTTGCTGTTTTTAGAGTTTACATGTCCGAGTTGAACTGTGCTTTGGAAAACACAGGAACTACACAAAGCTGTATTGCTTGCACTCTTGGGAAGAAAGCTGGGATGGCATTAGCTTAACACAGTGCCCACCATTCTCCATATCATGCTGCAGAAGGGCCAGTTTGGGAGAACAGTCACTTTTAGCAGAGGGGAGTGACCCTCTTGATTTTCTCAGTACCAAAGCACTTATGGCTTATCCCCATTGTTTTATGGGCTGGACCGAAAGGACAAGGGATTTCAGAAATGTGAGATTCCATCAGAAGCAGGATCAGAAAGTCACTGACAGCTGTGAAGTGACAGAGACAAAGGCAGAAGGCAAGAGGTGTATGATGGCAGGGGGCAAGCTGGGGAGACCCTGCTCAGTGCTCCTTATCCTGCGCATCCCCCCATGCTGCGGAATTTCATCCCGGGGGATGTGATGATGCACAGCAGCACCTCAGCTGACGTCCTTGCCCTGCAAGGAGAAAGCAAGGCTTGGTGTCTGGAGGAACTGGCTCTCTCTGCAGGTCTTTTCAAGCCAATGGCTGCCAGGTCTGTGTGCCCATCCTCCCAGATGCCACCGCTGCTGGGCTCCCCAGGGATGTGGCCCAGGTGGCATTTAGAGAACAGCATAGTGCCTTTCCTCAGAGCTTGGTCGGACAAGGCACAAGAGGATGGAGGAATGTCAGCCTCCAGGGCCTGTCTGCCCTGTGGGAGTTTTTCTGTTTGGATGAACTGATGTACAGAAGGGTGATGTTAAATGTTGGCATATAAATAAGCATATAAAAATATTAGGGGAAAACTAAAGTCGGAAGGGGCTTGTGGAGGTCATCCGGTCCAACTTCCATCCATAAGTCTGTTGCCCACTCTCTCTGCAGCTATCAAGGGAACTTGTATGAATTTTTTTAAATTGTTTTTGTCAGTGCAGTAATTGCATCATAATTATCTTATTATGTAGCCATAAAAAGCAAGGATGATTATAAAAATTCAGAGGAAAAAGAAGACAAAATGACATCAGAACTCTTGACTCTTAATCCCTCGGCATTAACATTAGAGTTAAACCACAACTATGAATCCCTAATGTTACCCACTGATATGTGTGGGTTTGCATCTGATCTTTTGGTAAAGCATTTAAAATAAGTTATGTATTCAAAATTATTTATGTAATCAGAAAACATACAGCCTTACTGAATTAAGTAGTGCTTGTTCACACTGGATCTGCAGACCTAATTTTCAAAAAAGTGAAGAGGATGTAGAAAAATGCTAATTTTTGGTGACAAGAGTGAAAGCATAATTTCAGAATCTTGCACCACGAATGATACGGTTATTTTCAGGAAGAACTGAGGGTCAAACAGCCTTTTAAGACTGGAAGTGTGGGACAATGGATTACCATTGTACTGATAGTGTCAGTACTGTCAATAGCATAGGACACAAGAAGAAAAAGAAGATATTAAGGAAGTCTTTCAGAATGTTCTTTCTTTTGACATAATCCTCCTCATTTGCATACAAGTATACTCACACATCCTTTTCTAAGACTCCTGTGTCTGCTCTGTAGCAAAAACTTTGTTGATGATATAGGAGTCATTTGGGTTTTTTAATGATTAAGAGAAGTGTGGAATAATTTCTATGATTAAAAAGCCAAAAGTGTGGGATAGAAGGGTATTGAGAAGGAGAGGGCTGCAAACCTGCTCCCCATAGTCTCTCTTCCCTGCCCAACACCTCCATTCTGGGGAGTATTTTGCTCCCTGAGAAAGCAGGTAGTTTGAAATGTAAGTTACAGTTTGGATACCTTGCCATGTGGCAAGGAAAAACATAACCTTGGATTTGGGTAGCTGGCCATTTAAAAAAGCACCGTAATAAACTCTGTGATGGTATCAGTAGGTAGCTCTTATTTTTGTGTGACATAACTGGTTGTGGTTTCTTCCTGGATGGAGATCTGCACCTAAAAATAAATGTGACACAGTTTGTGTTTTTAGCAAGATGGCACAAATACTTTTCAAATTACTCGGTTGACTAGAAAACAATTGCACTTCATCGTCTGATGAGTGCTGGCACCTGCTGCCTTCTGAAGTTTATTTGCAGCATGAATCATCAGAGGGGCCTTGAAGTGCCATCAGTCCATTTTAGGCTCTGAAGACCTGGAACGCACGAAGACCTGGCCTTTTATGGACTCCACCTGGAAGCCCATCTTGTGCTGTAGCATCTGAATCTTTGTTTTGTTCCTTACCCCATCTCCCTCCTGTGGGAAGGGCCTGTAACCTGCATATCCAAACAACGGATTTCATGCTGCTGTGGCTGCAGTTTCTGTTCACTCCAGGGCAGTGGGAGCTCCATTTGGCTCCACCAGTCCGAGCGCTGAGGACCTCGGTTTCTAGCTTGTCACCTTGCTGTGCAGAAGCCAAGCACCAAGCAATCTTTGCCACCCTGTGGTCTGTAAAGGAAATGAATGAAATGTGATCACATCCATAAACTTAAAGAGCAGTGAAAAGGATATTTCTGTACAAAGACATACAAGCTTTTCTCATCCAAAACATTGTCAAAGCCGGTCTGTCCTGTTACTGTCAGAGAACTTGTATGTGTTACATTCTTCCCCAAACTGCTAGTGGCTTTATAGCCATCATCTCTTTAACTATTTCTGCACTCATTTTGCCATATTCAGAAATTATTTACAACATACAGGTATAAGGATCATAGATGTCTCTACCTCAGAGCTGCAGAAACTCGATTCTTTTAAATGCCCTTGGATATGAGCAGTGCTGTACAGTGGGCATTACGTGTTATTACAGCAGCATTTACTCAGCTGGGCTGGCCTGCTGAGGGGCATGTTAAGAAATATATTGGTTCCTTAGAAAAGGGAGTGGAAGGCAAGGCATGATGTGGCATGGTTTCCCAGGCTGCAGGGAGAAAAGCTGCATACACTCAGTGTCTTTTTGAGCCCGACTGAGGCTGTTCGCTCTGGCAGTAGATTCAGAGCTTCCAGTGAGTGAGGAGCACACGTGCAAGGGAGCAGGGTGTCGAGGTGCCAAAGCTGACATCAGGTAAACTGGCTCTGGAGGCAGCAGCAATACAGGTACCACACCCAGGCACCGTGCGGGAGGGAACTGCCTTGGCTGAATGCGCTGGTT
>VWPU01018757.1:0-71535 GCA_013398955.1 Callaeas wilsoni | reverse complement strand
GCCGGGACCCCGGGGCAGCGCGGCCGGGGTCGGTGCCGCGGGGGTCCCGCCCGCCCCGTGAGCTGCGCCGGCGTCCAGCTGAGCTCCGCGTTGGGGGGCGAGGGGTGCCGCGCCGGCGGAGCCCCGAACTTTGCTCCATTAAATGCTCATCGGTTTTCTTTGGGGTGTTTAGTTGTCTTTTTGGGGTGGGTTCTTTGGGGGTGTTAAATTGTCTCTTTGGGTTGGGAATGCTCACAACTGGGTGGCATGGCACTTCCTCCGCTGGCCGGTGCTGTGTGAACACCCGGGAGTTGCCGTATACTTGTCTTCTGAAACGCGGCACGGCCGGTGTCGTCTTCAGCGAACTGGGAAAAGTGTAAAGAAAAAACTCGGCTCTGAACAACGCCCTGGCTCTTACACTGCCAGAGGCACGTAAGGGACTGAGGGAGGCATGGCAGTCGCTGTAAAGTTCAGAGCTCTATACATTTTTCATAGAGACGGTGCACTTGAAGTTCATGCCTGGGCGAGGCTTGTTATAGTGTTGTGTTTCTCTTTCAGATACTGGAAGACTCCCCAAAGAGAAATGGAATGAACGTGGGTTCAATATTTCTTACTCCAAAGATAAAGATATTTCACTTCAAAAATTGAGTTAGGCTCAGAGGAGGGGTCTTTTTAATCGATCATGTCTCTCTGAAACATATTACATTTTAATTTTGCTAAGTCCTGTAAGTTACATACATTTGAAAATTCACCTTCATTCTGTTGTTCCCTTCTGCTTATTTTTGTCAAAGATTCTTTCCCTATATTTCAGTTTGTGTGAACCTTACACAAAGCTATGAAGATGAGATGAACATTCATGATAAGCAGGGAAATGCAGTTGTAAAGCCATGCAGTGTCCCCCAGGGAAATCAGATGGATGTGATACTCAAAATTATATTTGCCTTTTTTTTTTCTTCTTTTTTTTTTTTTTTTTAATTTTTAGATTTCAGGTCCGGTAATGTCTGTTTGTAGGAACTCTTTCTCTTGCCAATATCAATGTTTATGTCGGTTTACTCTGAGTACCTCCGCAGCCTCCGTCTAACAGGTCCTCAGATGAGATTCGGTGGAGCATGTTGCTTTACCAGAGGAATGCCTTTGAAGATGGGGCTCGCTCACTCGAAATCCTGTAAAGTTCATTCTCTGTTCTGGGCAAACAGCCAGCTGTTTTCAGCGTGAACCGAACCTCAGTTGAATCGGATTATGCTACTAAGAGATTCTCCTCTCTCCTATTCCCCCCCATGGCAACCACATGTTTCCATAAGCAGAGAAGATGAGGTTCATTCTCCCTGGCAGCTCTTGGAAGTGGAAGGGACAGAGGCTGGGAAGCTGCAGTGCCTGCAGCCGGGCGGTACAAGGCTAGCTGCGGGGCTGGCAGCCCGGTGCAGCCGTCCGTGCTGAGAGCCGGCACCGCCTGGGTTCAGCTGTATAATCCGCCAGCTCGCACACTCATCTGTGTCCTACGTTCCTCCCGCACCTATTTGTTAACGTTTCCATGCCCTTTGTCAAACAGGCTGTTTCTTCAAACTGCGGCTGGATGAGTATTCTGGAGCTACTCACTGTGACGGTGGAAGAGGGTTTAGGTCAGAGATGTGTTTGCTTCTGGGTGCTCAGTGGCCATTTCAGACTAATCCGACAGCTGAGCAGATCAGAACAACAGTGTTTGTGTAACTTTATTCCCGCTGGTTAAACCAAATGAATGCATACCTGAAGTCCAATTCGGGATCTGCCGATAAACAACAGGGGCTGTAGGGAGGTCCTGTCCTCAGAGCAGCCGTCTTATTTGGCAGCCCCCTTTTTGGCAATGCAGAGAAAAACTGTAGGTCTGTGCAGACAGCCCTGCTGCCATCGTGACAAATGGATTTCTTGCACACGCAGGTCCATCATAAATACAATACCAAACTTTTGCTGTGTCCAATGAAATTGTTTCCAATTACTTTTCACTTTGTCTCACTACCACACCACACACATAGCATTACACCATCCCATGGCTTCATGCTTTTAATATTGCAGCTTAGCCATGCAGGGTTTTTTTCCATGATTAGACAAAAATCACTGGGAGGAGCAATTATACAAGATATATTCTGTTTAGTAATATCAGGAGTGTACTGCATCATACAATCAGTAGGGTCTGACTGAGAGCAGCATTTTTTAACGATATTTTTGCTCAAGATGCTCCTCCTGCAGCTCAGTATCCCTCACAGTCCTAGCACTCCTGATTTCAAAGTGGTAAGCATGCTCACCTCCCTTGTAACTGTTACTTCCTGTGTTGACATTCAGCTATGGCACATCTGGCATTTTCATTAATGTAACACCCAACTGGAGTAGTTTCACCAGAATATAAGCATAGAATCTGTATAATTGTGAAAATTTGTTTTTTGTTTGTCATTTATTCTGAAGTAGCAATTTACCCTCTAGCATTGAATCTGGTTTTAAGTGTAGGTTCTTCAATATTGTCACATGAGTTTAAACTTAGAATCTCAAAGGGACTGAACCATCTCAGCCTTTTTGCTCTGCAACAGTCTCCATGAAAAAAAGGGAAAATACTCTCCATGGCCACCAGAGTTCACAGGGGACTAAGTCCTTTTAACTTCTGAGTTCCTGTCAATAAAGGTGTACAAAGCTGTTGTAACAGCAGCCTCAGTGACTGCCTAACACACTGCCCAGTGCCTGGCCTAAGCATAAATCCTCATGCCTGAAGCACAATCCTTAATCTAGATGGGGAAGTCCTCTCCCGGGGCTCTGATCTTGCAGCTGTGCTCTGATTCCACTTGAGACCTGGAAGGACCTGTGGCAGGGCCAGAGGCTAACCAGTAACTAGAGGGACAGCACAGCACCAGCAAAACGTGTTAGTAGGGCAGCAGTACTAAAAAAGAAGAAATTTTTATAAAGACATGCGCCTACACCCCCAAGTAGGTTGAACAGTCTCCCTGGATGTGAGGACTTAGGGTCTCCCATCAGATTAGGCAAATTCTAGAGATTTTAAACTCAGTCTTTCCCAGCAGAGTCTCCTGGAACTGCTGAAATTGCCTTTCCTATTGGCATCCCTTGTTTCCCAGCTCCAAGAAAAAAACCCCAAATTTCAATGGTTCAGTTTCTGTGGAAGAGCTCTGGATGTTTTACTCTCAAAGCTATTTGTCTTGTCGTGGGGATTCAGTCAGACAACCAGACTCTTCCATCACATTCTTTCAAGGGTGGGAATACTGAGGTACTGAAGCAGCTCCTAGCCAAGACAGAACATACACTGTCATTTCTCAATGAACCACCAAGGATGCCAAGAAGAAGAATCACGATCTCTTTTTCATCCCTCTGAATGACTATTATGTATTTGCTGTTTGATTTATATCAAATAAATAAAATTTATGTTGATATGTAAATTTTAACATTTGATATAACATGTTGTTTATCTTAAACCTTTTTATTTTATTAAAACATTGCTCGATTATGACTAAGAAATCAAATATTACTTTTTTTTTCTTTATCTCTGGAATGAAATAGTTGCAGCTGGAGAGAATGAGATCTCTCATTAACACACTCTGCTGCAACACCAGATGGATCAACATTAGCTCAGAGCCACAATTCATCCCACTTATTCCTGCATGGTGCTCCAGAGAGGGTTTATTCATATTTCTGTTGAGTTTGGGTTGAGCACCATCCTGAAGCTGTAGCTTATTTGAGAGAAACCCAGGTATCTCTTCAGGTAGAGCTGCATTGGGAAATGGTGACAATGTTTTTTATGGTGCTTTTGGGGAAAAAGCAACAGCCATGGAGGCAAAGTGTTGGTGTGCATAAAAACCCTTTGCTGAAAATCCTTCCAAGCCTCTTCTTGGGCAGAGTTTATTATGAGAGTCCAACTACTCCGACCACTTCCCAGCATACATGAGAAAGATTCACAGAAGTGACAAATTTCCAACATGGAAGGTTGACTATGACAAAAAAAAGAGAAGGTAACCTTCACGTTATTCCTCAGCCTCCATGCGCCAGTGTCCCATTTGGGCACCATTGTTGCCATTGTTACAGATAACCATGGCCTCACAAGACACCTTCTCGCGAGATGAGAAGTCATCCGTCATGAATGACGACCGTAGCATGTCTATTCATACATGTTCATGGATGAACATCTATGGAAAGGCAACATAGCTGTGGGGAATATCAGCACACAGCCCACATACAGTTCCCAGACAGGAACTCTGCATCTCATGAAACAAGAGGAGAGGAGCATGGAGGCACAGACAGAGCTGCTCTCCCCACTGGTTCTCACTTCCTTGCCTTGCATGCGATGTGAGACACCCCACCTGCATCGCAGAGAGAACGAGGAACATTGTGGGTGGCAATGCCTATTATTCATATCCATCATAAAAATACTTTATATTTTTCATTAGTTGCAGGAGGGAATATAACAACTGACTAATAATTTTCATTCTTGTACGGGAATATTCACAAGCACGCACGGAGACAGGGAGAATTGCATTGCAATACCTCTGGAGCCTGAGACCAAGCAGCTGCATCCATATAAAGAAGATAGATTATACAATACAGAAAAGGTAAAATTAAATAGAATTTATTCATTTCCATCACCTTGGGTGAGCAGCAAAGGCACAATAAAAAGTACAATAAATAATCTGCGAATGCCTGACCTTACAATAGTACAAGGTTCACAAGCAGTTCAGAAGCAGAACATCTGGAATAGCTCAGTTTCTCTGGAGGAGAATGGGGAGAGCTCCTGCCTCACATGTGATTGCCTCTTCTTTGAGATTTCCTTGCTTCACTGCTGCAGCAATCATTTCGGCACTTTGTCATAGCCGTGCAATCACCGGCAGCTTTTTGACAGTTGCAGACGTTTACCTACTTGTCTTCTTCCTAATTTACATAAACATAAATGAATCCTGCGGAGATTAATTAAGAACAGTATTAACTTTCCTGCTTTGCTTGTAGCATAGGTCATTCACAGACTCAAAACCTCAGACTGGAAAGAGAGCTGAATCTCGAAAGCAACAGCTCATCAGCTCATCAGCTCAGGAAGCTGCGGGGAGGCAGACTGTTATTTCCCTTGCTGATATTCAGTACCGAAAAAGCATGTGGGAAGAAGTCCCTAACCTGGTAGCAAAAGAGAAATTAACTTATAATAAATTGTGTGTTGCTGGTTTTGTGCAGCTCAATAGCATTTTCAATCTACTTGTTATTTTCAATAGACCACATTAAAATTACTTTTATTTGTTTTATTGTGCGATTCCTGTCTTTCCTCATTGCATTATTAAATGTTAGCCTACAGCATGCCCTGATTTAAGTGTCTCTACTTGTCCAGAAATAACAAGTTTTTAAAATAATCCCATTCTTCTATGGGAAAACAATAACTCTTTTCAACCTGTTACTGTTCAGCAATCAGAAAATGTGATACACAGATGAGAAAAATCAAACCAATTCCTTTTAATTTTGAGAAAGGAAGTCTTGAAAAGTCCATTTCAGGAGAAATATGACAATCCAATATTGCTTTATTTCCTTACTTATCTGTACTTTATAGAAAACACCCCAGTTCTGCAGGATCTTCTCTACCTGGGGGATTCAGGGAGCAGGTTGGAGGCATGCTTTGACACACAACTTGGGAAACATTTTTGGAAATGACACACCTCACAGCAGAGGTGGTTTATTAGTCCATTTGCAAGCCAGATAATTAACAATCTGTCAAGGAGAGGCCTGGGTTTCCAAGAGTGAAGTTGCCCTTGGACTGAGAGGCATTTCACTGCCCCAGTTTCAGCACACCATCTCCATATAGCAATAGCTCCGTGGAATGTAGAGGCCTGTGATGTACATGAGATCATATAAGGTGATCCCGAGGTCCTCCTGGCCATGCCCTCTTTGGGTAAGCAATGTCCAAACAAACACTCAGGGTGAGAGATGTAGAATGACAGAGTCATTTCAGTTGGAAAGGACCTCGAAGATCACAAAGTCCAACCATAAAGTCAGCACTGCCGAGGCCACCACTAAACCATAGCCTCAAGCACCACATGTACATGTCTTTTAAATGCCTCCAGGGCTGGTAACTCAACCACTTCCCTGGGCAACCTCTTTTAATGCTGAACAACTCTTTCAGTGATGAAATCCTTTATAATAGCCAATCTAAATCACCTCTGGTGCGACTTGTCCTGTCAGCCTATTGGTTATTATGTGTGAGAAGAGACCAACCCCCACCTTGCTACAACCTCCTTTCAGGCAGCTATAGACAGCAATAAGGTGCCTCCTGAGCCTCCTCTCGTCCAGGCTAAACAACCCCAGCTCCCTTGGTTGTTCCTTGTAAGACTTGTTCTCCAGACCCTTCACCAGCTCCATTGCCCTTCTCCAACCATGCTCCAACACCTTAATGTCTCTCTCTTCTAGTGAGGGGCCTAGAACTGAACACAGCATTCAAGGTGTGGCCTCACCAGTGCTGAGTACAGGGGGACAATCACTGCTCCTGCCGACCACACTATTTCTGATACAGGCCAGGATTGCCAGATTTCAGGGTAAAGTGACACAGCAGTTTTGCTGGACAAGAATTCCATTTGGAAAAAGGATTTCAACATTTAAAGCAAATCACCTCAGGAGAAAAATGAGAGTTCATTTTGTAAGGGAGAAAAGCCATTAGATGGACTGTGGAGAAATTAAAGGGGCTTTCCAAGCAGTAAATGTGTTAACCTCTAGAGAAAACCAACCATATATATTGTACGCCTTAGCGGTATTGTAATACATCTCATTGACAGACTTTTGTCCTAGTTAATAACACCAGAGGCCTCTGGGTTTCTAATTATTGCTGTCATATCTCCCATAGGGAAACAAAATGGTAGGGCTGAAACCTAGATTAAACCCACTGGAGATGCAAGCAAGATCCGAGGGAGTGCAGGCCCAGCCCTGACCGAGGGCAAGCTCAATGTGGTCCTCCCTCCTCCCCCAGGGCCATGGGGAGAGGGGTCCAGCTGAGGACAGGCTGCAGAAGACAGGAGCAGAAGGGTTGTGCTTTCAAGCAGTGGTCATGACAGTGGTGCAGGTTTAGCTTTTCCCTCTTCATTTCACCTGCGCAGTCTGGCCATTTGAAATGGTACTGCTGCGACCATAGCTGTGTCTTTGCTGGCAGTGCCTACCCTTCACCATCTATTCAAACTTCTTATGTTTTCTCTCTCTGGCCTTGTGTACATCTAGTCCCACCTGCCTCAGCTCCCCTGCACAGTCCCACCTTCTCAGAGCTGATCCAAAAATCTGTGACCGACAGCACAGCAACACTTTAGTTAATGCTACGGGGGAGGAGAACAACTGACCTTTGCACTACCTTTTCTCCTTTCTATCATTTCCTGAGACTTCCCAGGACTGTCAGAATCCTGGTTACTCCTTGAGGCTGTGCTAGAGTGTTGGAAATACAAGAACAAACCTGCTCTTTTTCTGGCATGACAACGCTCTAAAGACACCAAATCAGAGCATCTTTAAGGTAGAGGTTACAACAAGCCTGGTGCTTCATTAACTCCATCAAGTAATGGCACAGACTGCCCAGGATGGAAAGTCTCCATCCTTGGAGGTTTTCAAGATCCAACCAGTGGAATCACAAGGCACCTGGTTTCACAGGAGGTTGGACCAGAGTCTTTCTGTGCTCCCTTCCAAGGAAAGTTATCCTACCGTCCTGTGAATTAGGATTTTAGTTGTGCCAGGTTATGTTTCAGCAGTATGTGTATGTGTAACTGTGCAGACAGAAAAATCCAGAAGGGGGAATAGATGGGAAGAGTAACCTTTTCACTACTTCTCATTTTATTAGGGTAAAGTTACAGGAAAACACAAAAGGATGACGATCTATAAAGTAGCTTACTTCCACATGGCATTCTTCAAGAATAAAAATAAAATGTATGTAAATAAAACAACAACAAAGTGCTTGACAAATGCAAATTCTTGATTACTCAAATTCATTGGTAGGAATAGCAGAAATTCAGCTGTCTTGCCATATTCCTTGACGGACTGGAGAGAGGAGCACCTCTTGGAATTATTGCCTCAGTAAGATTCAGTATGTATGTGACTGACTGCCTGTTTTAGTGTATCCCTCAACAGGGGTAACAACTAATAAAACCAGATAAAAATCAGAATATTTCCTTTGGAAGCAGCACTCTTTAGGAATATTTATTGTTGATTTCTGGTGATTCTTTATATCTGGTACATTTTTGTGAAATGTCTTAATCCTTTAAAAATAAAGATTGATCTCCAGGTATTAACAAGTTCTCCTTTCAAAGTGCAAAGTGCCTTTCCATGTTATCTTTTTTTCATGTGTCAATTTTTTTTGCAGGCCTTGTGGGCAAGACATAACTGCAATCCTGCAAGTGAATGAGAGGCGGGATTGTTGTTAAGCCAAGTCCAAAAGCTAGTGTACTGAAGGAATTAAAGATTAAATACATAGCATTTTGGGGCAAGAAAATCACACCTGCTAGTCACACTTTGCAAATAGGTGAACTCTTCGGGTGATTAATGAAAGTTACTGTCAGGTTCAAGGCATTATTAAATTACTATGTATTATATTAGTTCTGAACTACTGAAATAGCAGCAGGGACATGATTAACAGGATGACCCGTGCTTAGGAAGGTATCACCTAATGAGGTCATTATGTCAGCATCATCATCAGTGTTCAAGATAAAGAATGATACACGGAAAGTGGAATTATTTCCATGGCTAACCCTGATTGACTCCAGAGGTTAGATTTGATGATTAGAGAAGTCATGTCCCACACACAGTCTGAGAATGTGCTAATGGTTAATAAAGGATTATCTGAATGAACATTGAATTTTGAAAAGAGATATGAAGAAGAGAAGAAGCCAGAGTCTATGGGCAAAAGCATTGGACCAAATTCAGGTTTTTTTGCTGACTGGGGTCTTAACTTCTCTTGACTTGGTCATTTTAACTTTTCTCAGAGCATGTTCAACTAGCTCCTATGCTGAAAAACTGATGCAGGATTTGGGTGGAAATTTTACTTGGTTTAAGGCTTTTGCTGCAGGTGCGTAAACTGTTCTCACAAACACAGATCTTCTGATTTCTACACACATTTGTACCAAACTGCGGAGCTGGAGCCCAGCCCTGCTCTGCGCTTAGGACGGAGAGCAGGGAAACAGGTTGAATAATGTGCTTGTCCTGGTGTACAAGCAGCCAGGATTTGCTTCTTCCTACACTGGGATTAATGAAAATGCCTATCATATTCTGGAAAGTATTTAACTGCCATGCCAACAGAAGCAAGAGCTATCCTCAGTGATAAGAACTACTTAGCAGACAGATATAATGCCTGTGTTGCAGTAAAAGCAAGTAAATCCCACCATAATGTGCTCCTGTACATACTGTGAAATCCTTCTCAAGGAAGCACAGCCTGGGTAACAGAGTTTAAATCCGGCTGGGATGACTGGGACTGCTGTTCAGCTTTCTCTGACTCAGTAACCCAGCACAGGAGAACTGGAGACAAAGTACCAGAAGGATAGTAGACATGCAAAATGTTTCACAGCATCACTTGAAGACTGACTTGCACCCATTAAAATGTATTGCCTGACAACTAATCCTGTAAACTACTGCTTACTGTCCCATGAAAAGCCTGCCAGATAATGCCAGTCTTTCTGCTTGCTCCCCTTCCTTGGACAAGCACAGACTGCATTTGCAGTTTGAGATTTAACTCCCTCCACCTCAACCTTTCCAAGGAATTTACCAGAAAGAAAAATGAGCAGCAAAGCTAATGTTACTGAAGGGGAAGTGTCCTTTCAAAATCTATGAAATGCACAAAGACATTTCAAATTTTACATCCAAGACTTCTAGTAAAGAGCAGAAATCTTTGATACAATAAACACAACCCACCTTGTGCTTAAATCCTTCTGGATTTGAATCTGAGTCCTTTTGAAATTACTAGGAAGAAGAGATGGGTTGATGCAGCCTCAGTACTGTGGTCCAGCAGCAAAGAAGCCACAAGTCCCCTGCAGTACAGCATCTGCCGTTCAGTGAGTGTCAGCTGTTCAGTGCTTTGTACATTAAAGAGAGGTGCTTCTTCTGTTCTTCAAAATACTGTAAGTGGTCAATACAATAGCTGCACATGGGATATTTATTCATTCCAGATGAGGATCTCCTGTACAATAAAAATCTGCCATGTGTCCAAACCACATGTCATGACAAGACAGCAGCCTGTCCACTCACACTGATTCAAGAGTATACAAAACTGTACAAAAGCTGTACTGAAAGCAATTCAAAGAATTTGCTGGATGAGAGGCTGGACATTACTGGACAATGTGCACTTGCAGCCCAGAAAGCCAACTGTGTCCTGGGCTGAATCAAAGGCAGGGTGGCCAGAAGGGCAACGGAGGTGATTCTGCTCTGGTGAGACCCCATCCGCAGTGCTGCATCCAGCTCAGGGTTCCCCAGCACATGAAGGACATTGACCTGTTGGAACATTTCCAGGGGAGAGACACCTATAAAGATGTTTATAGGGATGGAGCACCTCTCATACAAGGAAAGGCTGAGAGAATTGTATTTGTTTGCCTTGGAAAAAAAGAGGGCTTGGGTGACCTAACTGCAGCCTTCCAGTACCTGAAGGGATCCTGCAAGAAAGATGGAGGGGACTTTTTACTAGAACATGTAGTGACAGGAAAAGGGGGAATTAATAAAAGAGAGATTCAGTTTAGGTATTACAAGGAGTTTTGCTGTGAGAGTGGTGAGCCAATGGAACAGGTTGCCCGGAGAAGTTTTGGGTGCCCCCTCCCTGGAAGTGTTCAGGACCAGGTTGGATGGGGCCCTGAGCAACTTGGTCTAGATGAAGGTGTCCCTGCCCATGTCAGTAGTGATGGAACTAGATCATCTTTAAAGTGTCTTCCAAACCAAACCATTCTATAATTCTATGAATAATACCATAATTGATTATGGTATTTCCACCTGCTGGACCAGCTGCTAGATTAGGAGTCCCTGTGGGTGACATACATCACAGTTTAAGGGGATGAGGAAAAGAGGCATTGACAGGAATCATACTGCAGTCATTTTACTTAAAATAAAAGAATTTTACAAGTAGAAGAAAAGCTATGTGCCTGTCTTTCCCAAGGGCCTGGATTTCAGACAGAGTGAGACATTGTCTTCTTGCTTTGTAGACTATTTCAAGACTGCAGTAGCCAGAAGAAGTGTTTACAATGAGTAGCTGGGTGCGAGCGCTGGAGCTGTGTCCAATGGTAATGCAGAAGTAATCTGTGCACAGAGCAAGATAGAAATCTTGGTAGGCCCCTTACAAGCTGTTAGGTTATGTCACAGTAAGCAGTGTGAGCAGCTGCAGTAGCTTTCTGAAAGGTCTGGAGGGTTTAATAGCTACAGTATAGCAACAAAACATACCCAGAAAATGTCAGTGTGACAATTTTGTAGGCTTTCAGCATAAAGCTTGGAGTCCCCCTGAGCATATTCTGGAAGCCAACTCATATTTTTTTTTACAATCCCTACCATGTGCCTGAAGGTCAGCACTGCTGATGTTTCTGACACAGAGAGCTCTTCAGGAGTCTCTTGTGGTGTTTTGGGATGATTTTGCAGCAGGTGAAAAGGTTTTTTCAGCACAGAGTATTGCCTATGTACAGCAAAAATTAATGATGAGAAATGACAGCTAAATGGGATGGAAAATACAGGTTTACAACCATCACTGCTGTTCTGAAATTTTCCTACTCCCCAAACCCTGCTCAACTGTGTGCGTTTTGCCCATTTCTATGCCTCTGTGCCATCTTCTTTCCCTTCTTCCACCATTTCACTGCTTTTTGCAACACACAACGTGGTATCAACAAGACCTATTTTCTCCTGCAAAGGAAGAAAATGTAAGCTTTGACTTTTTTTCCTTTGCCTTGTGACTTTGCCAGTCTGAGCGCATTGGCTAAAAAAGAATCATGATTGGCATTCATGATAGGAGCAGAACTGATGTAAGATAAATCAATAGGAACACGGGCTAAACCAGCTTCAGTACATCTATCATAGTAATTTACCTAAGTTTAAATCAATTTAATTAAACGGACTCACTTTTCTGGTAGAGACAAGGCTTTACATTGTGCCAACTTTAATCCATTGACTGGATTAAAATAATGAAAAAGGGATGGCTGGTGACTTTCAGGTTCAAGATGATGAGTGACTGGTAGAGAGAGAATGAGCCATATGAAGGTGTCTGGATGTGCCCTTAAAAGGAGAAAATTAATCAGAATGAAGAAATTTCCCTTAGAGTGCAGCGTCGTGTAGTAAACAAGGCCTGAATTGTTAACCCTGTGCATTATTAATATCCCCGTAACTCTTGCCTTCGGTGGACAATCACCTGTTAGCAGAGTAAAAAGCCTTGCCTGCTGACAGAGGCAGCATAGCTGATCATTGCTTATTAATAGCTGGCCACTTTACAAAGTAAAACTTACTGGTTTAAATCACTTTCCCTTTTAAAACACTTATTTCTAGGGTAAGTCTCACTTGATGAAGGAGGAATAATACAGCTATGAGTTTTACTTAAAGATTTATATCTATTTGGGTACCTGGAGATTTAATTCAGCTCAGATTTTTAGTGAGAACTTCCTAAATTGTAGTTTTAGTCTCCTAAACTCTCCATGCTAGCCTAGACTTTGCTGCATCTCTGCAATTCTTTCAAGTAGACTGTTAAGTACAATTACTGTATCATGGGATATTTTGGGACACAACACCAGAGATCTCTGGTTGAAATGCTCACAGGCATGGTAGGCTATGAAGCTCTGCCCTTTCCATGGAGAACGTTTTGTTTATGGCTGGGGTCATTTTTACCAAACCCAGTTTTGTAGAGCTCGTCAGTTGCGTTAAGACAAAGAATGACTTTATGAGAGAACCCTTCATCATCCTTCCTTTCCAGTAGACAGATGACCTCCAAGCAAACATCATTTTCAAGCCTCTCCATTACAGTGAGGTTGACTTATTGTCATGTCATTATTGCTGGCAGTTCCTCTGCCTGCACTGTGGCCACTCAGAGGCTCACATCAGACACTGAGGTGATGTTACCAGCTTAAAATTTTCCCCCGTAGAAGGGTTGGGAATTTTATGTACAGACCACATAATGATATAAACATATTTGCTTTATTATTCCCTAGCTCCCAAAATAACATCTCCTTCTTCTCTAGTGCACAATCCACTTTGAATGCACAGATAATTTGTATGAACCTGACAGAGTATGTTACATAGATGTGGCTTTCTGTTGCTTGTCTTCCCTTCCTTCCTTGCCCCAAAACCATGAGGGGAATTTAAATGCCTTGATGACTGACATTTCTTTTAAAACAAACTATTGAAGATGGTTTACATTTAGTTTCTCTTTCTGGGTGAGATTTAATTAATTTCAACAGGCTCTTATTTCCCAGACAAAATAAAAAAACAAACCTATTCTAAACTCAATGATAACGAGTCCTAAAAAAATTTCAAAATCAGGATTTTCTGTCTGAGAACACATAAGATTTCACTTTAGCCCACAAATATTCTCGTACAACTACTTCTGTTTTTCTGATTGCTGATTTTATTTGGTCCACTTCTTTTTTTCTCTGCAGATGTTGTCTGATGTCTAAGGAGCAAATCACAGCAAATAGCTGCTGTCTTGTCTAGCTAATTGCTACACTGACACTATGAGTAACAGCAAAAGGAGTAAGATGGCAATTTGAGCAACAGTAAAGTGAAATGCTTGGTTAAAAAGGCACAAAAGGAAAAAGACAAGACTAGGAAACCATCAGTGTTGCACTCGAGTCCCTCCTACCGTGTTTAACATCTCTTTCTCCTAGAAACAGAATTGATCATCACAGTGCTTCCTCAGGACTGCCTGCTACCTTGTATTCCACAAATAAGTACATTTTGTTAGTGTTAGACTCCTTAATTACTGGCCACTACTAGTGCAATAGTAGTGTGATGCATTTGTCCATCCTCTTCTAGGAAACATTTTTCTTGTGTCCTGTTTGCTTCTCTTACCCTTCTTGGCAATGTGCATTTTAGGATAAAATGGTTTTGTCTATCATAGCAAAGTCACATGTATCTGCTGTCAGCTTGAGTTTTGTGTGAAACGCATTTTAAATGTTCACCAAGCTTTTGCCTTGATCTGCAAAAAATGAAAGGTTCATGCTGAGTGTTTTCCATTATTGAGAAACAATCATCAAACATATTTAGAGCTCCATCTCTTCTACCAGTCTGGATAGTTATGGCACAGGCTCAGATATTAGGACTCTTGGCAATAGCTAAGAAGATACATCTGGAGTGTTGTTCAGCTGGGCTCTGAAAGTTTAGACTGGTAAAGGCAACCCCAAATCTGGGTATCCTGGACCAGTAAGCTCAACTGCATTGAAAATTTTGTTTCAAATGAGGGAGAGGCTACTAAAAGTTGGAACATGATTCTGTGGCTTTGTAAGATAAGGTCCTTGGTGGCACTACCAGCCTGAAGAGTTGGTGGCCTCCCTTTCCTCTTCCTCACCACCCCGTCTCTTCCTACTGTTCCACTCAAACAGATTTCTGCCTGAGGCACTGTTATTCCCACAACACTGTGAATGTTATGAAGGAATCAACAGACCTGCTCCAACAGTGTTTTTGGTTGGCCAGTGTTTAAGCTGGGCCAGTTCTGTGCCAGGTTTGCATGAAGGTCTGGTGTGTGAGGAGAGCTGGGCAAGCAGCAGCCCCTTAGCGCTGCTGATTGTGCTGCGGTGTGGAGACCTTGTGTCATGAAGCCACAGCTGAGGAGAGGACTGCCAAAGGGCTGGATGCCACCAGACTGCCAAGAGAGACCCCATCACTTGTGGTTTTCAGATTTCTACTCATTCAGTTGACGCAGAGTGGCACTATATTAAATACTTGACTATTAAGGTCAATTAAGTGACCTCATTTACGGAAGTGTAAATCCGTACTCCTACGTGTGTCACATTCAGGGTTAGAAGCCAGATTTCTGGAGTTACTTTCGTAACATGTGAGGCCAGGTTTGCCTTCTTGCAGAAGGACACCTGGCAGAAAGGGGCTTTGTGCCTGCCTCAGGAAAATCCTGCCTGCTGCCTGAGGTTTGAGTAAGGAGATTATCTCTGCTTCCTCCCCTGTAAAAAGATAATTACACTGCCCAACTTTCTAAAGAACCTTTGCATCTCCAGATAAAATATACTACATAGAGGCTATACTACATGAATTATTCGAGCTAAATTAAATTAATGAAGACTCTGGAAACTCGGTTGCTTTTGTTTCTTTTTTTAATGCACTAGGTTCAAATTCTGCAGTGGCCTTTGTGGTCTCAGAATATTTTGAAAGCAGAGCACTGCTAGCTCACAGCTCTGCTGAAAATATTTTCTTCATTGTCTGAAAATATATTAATTTAATTATTGACAAGTCCATTTGTGAGAGAGCTATTGAAGCATAACCAGCTCACCACAGTGTTTTCTCTAATCATAGAATGCCACAGGGAGTGAAAAATGAAAAGTCAATGCAATCTCTGTGAGACAGCGAGATGGATTTATGAGGAATTACAGGCTGGTTTATAAGGAAAAAAATTATCATTTGGACAACAATGTAGGATTATAAGGACAGGTCTTGCAGTATCCAGGAAGGACCTACACAGAACATGTATAATGTCACCCCAGGATGCCTTAAATCCTTTGTACCATTGCTTTTGGGTTAGATGTGCTACCATCCCTGCTGTGGGCATCTCTAAGATCCCCTCTCCCTTTCTCTCTCCCCAAGATGCCAGGAGATACCTCCTGCATGAAATTCTGCAATTCTCACCCCATAATTTTGGATGTGGGGCTGCCAGCACTAGTGTGCTGGTAGCCTGCAAGAGCAGCTTAACCAAAATAAAATTATTATATGTTTTTCCATAAAGTTGCACAGCTCTTAGTAGAACAGATTTAAGAGAGGTGCCTTACACATTATATTTGTACTCATACTTAATTTTCCTTGATGGGGCATAGGTACACATGGCATTTTCCCCCAACATGGAGAACTGGAAACTAGCTATCAGACTTTCAGCCTGTTTCCTGAGATTAATTTTTTTTTTTTTTCCAAACTTATCTTTAGCCTGTCAGCTCTTCCTGGGTCACATAATTCCCTGCCCTTTTTTGGAATCTTGAAGGTGTTAGGGGCTCCTTTGAAAGCAGGCTTGGCCACTGGAGGAGTCTCCCAGTCTGGCTGGGTAGACACAAGACATTGCTATCCTCACTCCTTTGAAGCTGAGTACCTGAGCCTGGCTTAACCAGGTCATTATTTTACTTTTCCTTGCTCAGATCTGTAAAAATCCCGTTATTGCCTGCTTTCAATTACCTCAACAAATTCAGACAAGCAGCAGTAGGAAATGTGGAGAGGGGGCAGGAGGACCAATATAGCATTAATCAATGGGTCCTGCAGGCATTTTCCCAGTTTGCCTCACTTTGTTACCACAGAATTCCATGTGATCCTGAAAACATGGACTCTTGCCTAGAGCCTATAATAAACAACCTGTCATCACTGTGTTTCTGTTTATTTAAATTAACAAAGGGATAATTTCTGTCTGGCATGCAGCAGAGCGGAAAGGCAGGAGTGGAGCAGGCTTGGCCGTGCCACCCACTTGCTGCTGCTTAGGCAAGGCTGGGCTGAGTCTCAGTGCCAGGCAGACCCTGCTGTCCCCTAAACTGTGCCTGAGGCTGTGGACACAGCTTGGAGAAGGCCTCTGTCTCAGGGAAGGGCAGGGGTTTTGTAATTCGCTGCAAAGTACCTGCCTACCTACCAGCCAAGCCAACAGGTTTATTTTTCCCAGAGGCAGACCTTAGAACCAGTTGTCAGACCCAGACACACACTGCACTGCTGGAAGGGACAGAGGGAGGGAGGGAGCATCACCTGCTCAAGGTGAGATTTTGGCAGCTGCTGAGAGCATCCACTGCTTCTGCATCCACTGGCACGAAAATAGAGCTGAATGCAGCCTACCTAAAATTTGAAGGGAAGGGATGAGGTGGAGGGAGATCCAGCTACCTATTCTCACTGCCTTCTCCCCTTCCTTTTCTGGGTGTGCTTCAGGTTAAAAGCACCTATGGTTTGGAGTAACTTTACTGAACCACCAGAAAAAGGCCGACTGCCAGGAGAGGACTGTCTTGTAGAGCCCAGCTGGGGTAGGTCTGCTGTGCTTCCATGGCAGAGTAACACAGGGCTGTGGCCCAGGGGTAGCAGGAGTCCAGGCTGTGCTGTGAAGAGGAGCCATGTCTTCCCCTGTTAAGGGCTGCACACCATCCCCTCACGCCGGACAGCTTCTGTGTCTGAAGGCAGCCTGTGGCCTGACTCCCAGCGCGTGGAGCCAGCTGCGAGCTACAAGGGTGCATGGGCTGTGGTGCGGCTCTCCAGCTGCTGAATGCCCACAGGGCAGCTTTTATAATAGGATGCAATTACAGTACATGTTTTCCTGTGGTCTGGTCCGTGGTGGGCACCTCTGAACCTGCCCAACACTTCAGCCACACACAGCAAACCAGAACACAAAGGCATTACATTTTGGGAAACATCATGGGGTTTTTTGGTTTTTTTTTTCCCCACAAAAATAAATCTCAGTCATTAAGAACATGTCTATAAAACCCATTTGATATTTCAGTTTTGTTGAGGTGAAATATGAACAAAGTGGTGAGCGCATATGGATGTTCTTGGCTAACTACCTGGTGAGGTAAGGGTGTTTTTTACTCTCCGTGTTTCCCATGCAGTGAGCACAACAGAGTATGTGAATTCCTTACACTCATTATTTGATCACATCCGAAAATAGATTCCTGCATATTTCATCCACCAGAAAACTTGCAGAGAGAGAAAAGACCTACTTTTCTTTTTTTTCCCTGCCAGTTTTGCCTGAAGCAATGTCACACTCTAAGCAACTACTGGACAGTTTTCATACTTTCTCCTCTTCACAAGGAGCTGGCTACACAGATGTCAGGGCCTTGAGGGCACCAGAGGCCCTACTGCTCCTGCCCAGCCTTTGCTGGATTCACCTGGGGCCAGGAGCCCCATTTCAGCCCAGCCTAGGGTCAGTCCCTGCCCCGCTGACACCACAGCAGTGCTGGCTTTATGTTGGGATCCCTCGGTTGTACATCGCAGCCGTATCTCTTGTCCTGTCTCCTGCCTCCTCTCCTTCAGCTCCTGACAGGAGCTCCTGGATGCTCTTTGGCCCTTATTCATCACTTCCCATGTCAAGGGCCATTGAAGGACTTTGTTACAACCATTGTCTCTGCCCACCACGGCCAGACCCTGTGGGGCAGCATCCACTGGTGAGGGCATGGCCTGTGCTGGAGTAACGCTCAGGTCCCAGCTCATGCCCCTTTGGAAACAGCTGTCCCTCACTGAGGAAACCAGCTCTGATGATGCAAGGGTGGAAAAGCGATGGCAATGAACCACCTTCATCTTGCAGTATTTCTGTGTTCAAGAGGTAAGGAACATTATTGACTCTGTGCTACGCGGACGGAAAACGTCTGCAGCCTGAGTCTTGTGTGTGTTGGCGGCTTTGCACAGGAGCAAGAGGGAAGAGATGGCGCTCAGACTCCAAGGTGTTCCTGTTTTAGAGCCATCTAAAAGTCTTTAAAGCACCCATTTAACCATCTGTAATTTTAGTTATATAGCTTACTAGTTATCTGTCTTGTGGTAATGCCTGGTTCTTAGCAAATAAAAGTCCTCTCAAGCCTTTCCTCACTTGGTAAAGGCTTCATTCCCCTGACCATCCCAGACAATCCTCTCCTGTTTGTCAATCTCTCTCTCATACTGGGGCACATGGTGCTCCAGCCATGGCCCTGCAATTGCCCAGCCATGAGGAGATGCTGCTCCCCTCAGCCTGTGCTTTCCCTCTGTGTAGCACAGCCCAGCCCAGCTGCCAAGAAGTCTGGATCAGCCAGGCACTCAATGAGATGTTCCTGTTTTCTCTGCCCGTTCACAGCCTCTCCTCTGAACTGTCTCCAGCTTATCCCATTGTTCCTGAGGATGCTTAAAAATAATAGCAATGCCCACCTGTGGAGCAGATACGCATCTCTGTGAGCTGATCACAAAATGGACACAAAGTTCAAAACCAGCTTGCAGAATACAAACAAGACAGTGTCAGTGATGACAGATCTTGTGACAAGTCACCTTGTTGTTTCTCATTTTTCCCAAATATAGAAATGCTGACATTTCTATCTTTTCTTTAAAAAAGAGTTGCATACCTTATGAACAGGAGAGCTGAAGCCAGACATCCATACCCTTCTTACATTATATTACTTGTCAAAATAGCATTTGGTAGAAGCAAGAGTGTGACAGAACACTGGTTTTTATGAATATTGCCTAAACTGCACCCCTAAGTTCCTCTCCTTTCTTTCAGCCTCCTTCCTATTTTTTATTCTCTTCATTTCATCATTGAAATTTCCTTTTGACTTTTTCTTTTATTTCTCAAAATCACCAGTCCTTCTCCTGGTTAATTTAAGCTTCTGAAATAGCTATGAAAAAGCTTATTTTCCCAAAGAAAAAATAAAATGCTGACATCAGACAATAAATCACTTTTAAGAATACTACTACTAGTATTTCATATTCAGCAATAAAAGACAGACAAAGGGCAAAAAGAAGCTAACTTTTTAAAGTTACTAATAGAAGTATGGTTTAAGAAAAATATAAAACACACACACATACATATAATCTATATATGCAAAATATCTTCTAACTCTAACTGGGAAACAGACATCAGGAGTATCAGATTCTTAGTCTAGATCTTCGTTCTCCTTATGTGAGATAATTTTTTCTTCGAAAAATATTTATCAAGCACAAAGCAGATATTCAATTTGTCTTTGATTGCTTGCAGTTTTCCCCACTGATACTGAATCAGGGAATATCCAGAGGAATAAATTGAGACTATGCATTGGAATGTGGGAAAACAAAGAGAGAGCAATTATGACTGAAATATCAGGACTTAGGTTTTTTATTTGCAAAATCCTGCATTTTCTAAGTTTTACTCCAAGGGTGAGATTCTCGTGGCTTAACTGTAGCCATGCAGGGCTGTCTCAATTGCCGTAAAGCACCACACCAGTCCCCAGGTGCTGGTCCAAGCTGTGTAGCAGGTTTTGTTCCATGGCTCTCAACCTTGTGCAGATGTTTTGTGTGCTTGAAATGGCATGAGTTCCTCTGTTCCAGCACTGGAATTGCAAAAATACCAATGACAGTCACACACACTCCCTGTGTCAAAAAGGATTGATAAAGACCAAGAAACTTGCTGGCTTGTGTCTCTCAGCTTACTTTCTGTATCACCAAATTATTTCAGTAGTGCCATGAAGTGCAAAAGGAGATGGATGCATTAGGGATGACCATGTGCAAGGCAGTCCCAGCAACTGTGCACAGCCAGGAACAGGTCGTAACCTCAGCCCAGTGCCCTTCTGAAAAAGAGGAAGGTCACACTGTTCCTGCAGTAGCATAAGCCATGCCAGCCTGTTAAGCACTACACAGAATTCCACAGAAGCAGGTCAACACAACAAGGAAATGCAACCCAGATACCTTGTTTATCTGCCAGGGAGTGAGAAAAGATGCTGCTGTTGGTTTCAAATTAAAATGGTTTTTAGTACTCCATTGCTCTCTGGAGAGTTTATTGTATTCATCCATCACTATTGGTTAGCTACATGTCCTGACATATACCATGTGTGCTTTAGAAAGCTGAGATTCTCGGTGTTTCCCAAATTCCTAACATTTAAAAGTATCTGATCTCCCATGGGACATCTGCATTTGCAATGCTATTAAGCATCACAAGTATTCCTCCTCAGCATTTCATGTAATACTGAGAGGATGAGCTACTGTAATGAAATTAAATATAATGTTAGCCCATATTAAGATATCACAGGAAGATGGGGCTTTCTTGCTGAACACTTATCTGCTTGATTTTAGAATACCACAACTTCAAGGAGACTGAGTAGGAATTACAAACTGGAAATATCCTTTTCTATAAAAGGAAGGGACATACCTATATTTCATAAGCCGTTAGAATCCATATTGTGAATGCCAACAGAAACAAAGGCTGTGCACTCTGCTAATTACAGATTGAGTTTACTGACAACACTCTTAGCTAGGAATACTTACATCACCAACAGATTAATGCTGTCTTTAGCAACCTAATTTACCAGCTGCCAATTTTTACTATAATCTGCCCAGTGGCTGCGTGTCCACAGGTTTGCCTGCTTCATCTTGTTGCTTGCTGGATGAGTAACTCAGGAGTGGAAAGAAAAAAGAGGAGAAAGGGAATTTTCAAGGGATCTGCTCAAGAATGAATTTATTCATGATGCCAAACCCCACAGCAACCTGACTTGTCCCCAGTGTGCCTTTACTTGGTTCAAGTCCGGGTGGTACATGGAGCCCAACTAAGCCAGAAGAGGACTCTTGCCCTACCAAGTTCACCACCCTTGGTTTAGGCTGTTGTTTTCTTCAAACAGCCTTTTTCCATAGAGGGGACCACAGCATCCAGTGTCAGAGAAACAGCACAATCCACTTGCTCTGGAAGAACCTGACAAAGAAAAAGCAAATAAAGTCCAGAGACCCATGGGCAGAGATGCATCTCACTCCTTACCCATCTCAGGGAAGCCTAATGGATGGTGGCCACACGTGGAAAGGTGTTATGGAGGCACTTTTGTTCTGTTTACACTCTGGCAAACTCCATTTTCCTTCCCTCTACGTAACTTCACTTGTAAGTTGTTAAATCTTCCTTGGCAGCTTTCTGTGGAGGTGGGGGTCAGGGGATGGAGGGCTCGTGGCACTTGAAGTGGGATGGTGCACCCTGCCTAGGGGAGGGCTCAATGCTAAAGGCAGCACACCTCGCACAGCCCAGCATGGAAAACAGAGGCAGCAGAAATTCATTTCACACTGAAGAAAAAATTCTTGGTACCAGAACTTTCAGATTTACTTTAGTCAAAATTGTTTCTGCAGTTTTGGCAGCTCACCTCCATACCATAGGATGCACTCTAGCAGTAGTGCCTGGGGCTGCCAGCCATGCAAATCTTACACTGTCAGAAGTTGCCTCCCAGGGCAGAAAACTAGTATTCCTTCTGTTCAAAACACTATGTGACCACATTTAACAGCTTTATTTCATTTTTGTCTTTGCCTTCTCTGAGTGCCTACAATAATGGATGGTAAACAAAGGCACCAGTTTCTTTATAACAAGGCACTGTGCTGACAATACATTGCATTTATCTTCAGGCTTCACTGGGGTGCTTTGGGGCACAACCAACCTCCTCCGTACTGCACCTTCTTTTTTCAGTTTTAACACATTTTGAGAATGATCAGTGTCTGTTACTCCTCTCACTCTTTTTTCTCCTATTCTGAGTATGCAACCCTCTCTTTTTTTTTTACTTTTTTATTATTTTGCATTTGTCTCTTGAGAAGGTACAAAAATCCATGGATCGGTGAAGCACAAGGTTCTTTTTTGAACAGTTTTGAGAGGTGAGTATGACATAAGCAAAATAATTACTTTCGCAAGTAAAATTGGCTCAGTTCTGTCTGATTACTCTTTTGAAGCTACATTTCAATACACCTCTGATCAGATAAACTATTTTCCATTTGCAAAATTTTTTCCCCGTGTGTTATTTTAAGCTTACCCTTACCATGGGACTTGAATTCATTTGGAACTCATTAATAATCAGTATAATTCCCTTTCATTAGAAACCTCTTATTGGAGTAACCGCTTGTTGTGACAATTCCCACAAAGTCACCATCTTTGTAGAGATGCAGCTGGTGACGATGAAATAATATGTAATTTTATAGTAAACTAATATTCCCCAATTTAATAAAATGCCTTAACATATTCCATGCATAGTTAATAGGAGATCACAAGGATGAAAGATACAAATAGGATCATTTTCTTGGATATCAGAATTTCCTTTCTTTAGTGTGGCACAGTAGAGGGATTTTGTGTTGCATATATATGCATCTTTCCCTGCAAAGTGTATTTTTTTTTTTGCCATGTATAATGGAACTCACAACATGAAATGATGACAAAGTTGATGAAGACAGCATCGTTCCCAACAGTAGCACAATGGCTTAGCAGTTCATCATGTCTGAAGAGAAGATTTTGTAATCAAAGACATTGGAAGCTTGTGAAAGAAAGGGTTAATAAATAAATAAAATAAAAGAGCATTTCTTTCTTGGAGCATGGACTGCAATCTCTGTTTTTCTCTAAACTTTCACTGGGCAAATATATCTGTATTTTGACCTTCTTCACAAGTTACTGTTTTTGTAGAAATACTTGCACCAGGCTAACAAAGCTGTGCACAAGTATTTGTGCAAGGGGTATCAGTGTGTCGCTTTTCTCTGAATAATAACAGGCTGCAGAGTGGGAAGAAATTTTAAGCAGCTTTGAAAGAGCATGGAACAATTCCTTTGTTTTGCATGTCTTCCAAGTGTATAACTACTCCGCCATGTGCCAGAAAATTAACACAATAGTTTGGCTAAATTTGATGAGACTAAGAATTAAGAAAGAGCCTTTTCTACGGACACACTTCTGCTGATAACTTTTGAATTCTTTTCTGGAAGACAAGGAGGAAAAGAGTAGTCAGCTCAAGTGGGTCTGGAACAAAATCCCCTTATTTGAAGGAGAATGAGGACAGGAACAAGGACATGCCCTATGAGAAATTGTCTGTTTTGCTGTCCAGCCTTGATCCTACATCAAAGATGGCAAGTGTCTTGGGGCAAAAGTTTCTTTCAAATGTGCTCAATTACTGGTGCCATTTCTGTTGCTACAGACCAGGCCATTTTCTCAAGAAACTCCTGACTGTCTCTAATAGCATTTGAAGGGTCCACTTTCAAATTACTTCCCTCATTTCTTCTACCTCTGCAACTGGATGCAGTAGAAGGCTGACATTCAGGATGCTATAGGAGGTTGCCATTCCTGTTGGCTTGATCCACAAGAAAACAACATCTACTGTGCCCATGGCTGGACTAAAGTGGCAATGACTCTGTGCCAGGCAGAAAGGCTGTGACTCATCTGCCCAAGGGTAATGTGGGCAATTCTCGGCAAACTGGTCATATAAACCACTCTTTGGTCCATAGCAATGAGTCTTCTCTTTCTACAGGGGGCATTTTTGCTGAGTTCACCTCAAGTAACTGGAAGTTCCAGTTCCTCTCTCTGTACCTTAGCGAAAACCTCGCTGACACCTTGGGTGCGGGCAGCTGCCCTGTGAGAGGCACTGCCAAGAGAATTCAGTCCCATCTCCGATGATGGTGCCCTGGGACCTCCCTTTGGTTCTCAGCATGAGGAGACAAAGCTCCTGATAAAGCAAAGATTGTCCTTAAACTCTTTCACAGCTCAGATGCATTGTGAAGAAAGAGACCTTCGTCCTCCTAATGAGCAAATGTGTTCAGAGTAAACGCACTCCTTGAAGGGCGTTAATGCTTTCATCACCACTGGCTAATGAGCCTGAACTTGCACCTTGTATGAGATAGTAATCAGATTCCTCTTTCTGTACTCTCTAAAGCACTGCAATTCGAGCTGCCAGCAGGCAGTGATGCTATTTAAAAATAACTGCACATGGGTGTTCTTATTCAATATTTCTGTCACAGGAGTTGGAAAAGGTCTAGTCCCAGGCAAGACTGGGGCTCATTTTAATATGCATTGCATTCTTAATTTCTTTTAAAGTTATTATTAACTTATTCCATTTACAAAATCAAATAAAAAGACTGAAGAGTCTTTTAACTGAAGAGTTACTATTTCTTGTATAATGTAATTTGATTTTTCCTCTCCAAATTTCAAATTACTTTATTCCTCCTCTTTTTTTTTTAATCATTTGCATAATCTACAACACTTTCAGGACTTCCTTGCTTTGCATAAATCAATTTCACTTCTTGTTCACTTCATCACTTTCAAGGGGATTCTTTTCTGCTTTACTGGACTTAAATTAATCCTCTGGAGAAAGTAGTGTCATGACATGGCCAGCATCAAAATCTGCATAATGAAAGCAATTTTTTCCATTTAAATTGGCACTCAAGAATATCACTGCTCATTAGCAGACTTTAGATCTTTTATTTCATTTTAAGTGAGGAGGACAAGCATTCTTTCCCTTATATGAGTTTCTTGCATAAGAATTTATTCAAAGACCTTTACATTTATTGCAGTGTAAGTTAGGTGCCTAAATACCTTTAAAAAAACAGCCTGTGTGATTTGCAGAGCATTAACACTGCTAGAAACACTACCAGAATTTTCAGGCTTGATCAGAGTGGTGGTCTGTCTCATCTGGCTTCTCTCTGGGGTTAAAACTGATCTGAGAAGATGGTTGAATAATGGATGGATGTGGAATCACTCACGATGAAAGGGGAATTTCTAACTAATTCCAGGCACTCAGTAGATGCTTTTGCTGGTGATAATCTTAGATGAAGCTTAATACAAAATCTGTGCTGAAACTTTTAACTGAGAAAAGTGCTCAATATAACAGAAGGAAATCTTCAGGAAAAAAAAAAAGCTCTTAGCCTGGAAAGGGGTGAGATTCAAAATCTATGTTCCTTGCCTCTTCGGTACCAGCACACAGCTGCAAAGCCGCCACATCTGTTTTGGTAGAAGTCTCCAGGGCTAGTCAGCCTTCCAGGGTAGATGCCCTCACACTTTCCCACAGTCTGCAGGCTTTATCATTAATAATTCTGCATTTCTCTTCCACAGTTTCAAAAGAAACATCTGTGTTTGAGGGAGGAAGGGCACTTCTTGCCCTTGGGCCTGTGACACAGGTGCAGGATGGTGCGGGCTGAGCTCCTCACGCGCCCGTGACCTTGCTCAGGCTCCGGAGCCCGGGGCTGCCCATGGCTGGCTGGTCTCCATGCCTTGCTTCGGGCTCCGACATGCCTGTCGTGCCCGACTCAGCTCAGGCCTCCCCAGACAAAACTGCTGCTTCATGATTGCGGGCAATCTGAGCTCCACACTGACCTTTTCCATTCTGCCCTGTCACAGTTCCTTGCAGAATAAATGCATTCCTAGGTTTAGTCTAGTTTTCAAAAATAACATTCTCTTTCTTTTTACGATGAAGATTATTTTCCTTACTTCACCTGCAACTCATTGTTTCCATTTGAATGTTTTACAGGATAAAGTAGCAATGATATCTGCTTGCCTTTTGTTAAGTTTCCTGCGTTATGAATGAGATGTTTCTTTTGTCTGCTAAATACAATGATAAAGAGCATTTAAAGACTCAGAAGAAAGTGTTGATGCACCTATTTCTCCTGCATAAATGTGTATTTTCCAGTCATTGACTATTTCATTGTCATTGCTATGATGTAGAAGGAACACAACAGAATAAATTGAACACAGGGAGCCTCAGATAAGAAAATTTGTGTTTCAGAAACAGCATTGAAGGTTATATTTAATTTGGTAACATTTGTGAAAGACTTTTTAAAAATTATTTTCCTAGTTAGTATGTATTATTCCAAAATACATGCCTTTGATTTTAGAAGTTGTCAGAGGAAATGAATAATTTTCCTATAATTTTTAAATGTTTTGTCTGTCTTACATATTCAGTGCCAAATAAAAGATTCCATTTATGCAAAATCTATTTATGCTAAAATCTGAAAACGATTTACATGCTAGAAAAGTGGAAGACATGGTGATCTTTTTTATTGCAAGACACATTAAAAACAAAACTTCTGTCTGACATATTTCAAGGTATGTACTTCTGTTTTTTCTTCCATCAGTCTTCCCCTAATTCCCTGATCAGCTGTGAAATAAACATAAGAGCAAAGAAACTGCTTTTGACCCTGGATCAGCATTATTTTCTAGTTCATTTATCAGTGTTTTTCAAATGAGATACCTTGGTTGGTCAGATGTATAACTGCATAGAATTAATTCTTTTTGGAAAATGTATCTAATTTATCCCCGTATCTTTTGAGAGCTGCATTTGTGAAGGCGCTCACATTTTCTGCACTCATTCATGGACACGATGCCTGGAGCTGGGTCAAGAGGACAAGGGCGAGGATCGTGACAGTCCATCATTTGGGCATTGGGAGGGTGGAGAGGGGGAAGCTGAGTTTGGTTCCTTCACCCTGCGTTGTTTCAAAACTTATGTTGCAGTTACTGGATGAAGTGGATGGTGCATGTAAAGGCATGGTGTAACTTGGACTTAAATCTTCCATTTCCTTGGTGACCGTGCCAAACCCCTGGCAAGAGGGGAGTAGCCATTCTATTGAAAGGCAGCAACCTTGCTCAGCCCTTTGGACAAATATTGGTAAAATATTCAATACACTGCACAGCACTGACCTGTGGGTAGAGCCACCTGCCAAAGAGAGGTTGCTCTTTGACCTGCATTTTCTTTCTGTCAGCCTTGAGCATCCTCCTGCTGACAACACTATCACTAGGTGCTAAGGAAACAGGCTGCTGTTTTCTTAGTCCCTAACCCTCTCAAAGCCCTGTGCAACAGGGCTGGTGGTTCCCTTTCATGTTTGTACTTGAAATATTGACTGTCTCTGGCTGGGAATTCCTTTTCCTTCTATCAGCCCTTAGGTTTTCAGCCAGAAGAAAACTATTTGACCATTTTATGCCGTTGTGAAGATCAGAACCCTTGGGATGCACAAAGGACATTATACTGCAAACTGTTAAAAATCCTACTGCAAAAAATTACAGACCTAGTAGAGCTGGAGCTCCTATGGTCAGGATGGAAACTCCCTGTCTCCCCAAGATCAGCTGATCATAGCAGTTGGAAGCCAGAAAAAGATCCTACTACACAGCCGTCAACTATGTCAGACTTCAATATTGTTTTCCTTCTTCTATTTGTATTAGGTTTTCAAATACAAACAGCAAGCATGCTTTTTATCCCAGGAGTTTTCACTCTAATGGGTTGTTAATGAGCTATCAATTACTTATGCAAAAGGAAATACACACATATAAACACATATAATACTATTCCTTAACAGAAGGTTTTCTGTGTTTAAATGTTGGGGGCTTTACCTTCCTCACCTCGGTCACTGGCCCTCCAGACATCTTCATCTGCAATCACTCTATTACAAGGTCTAACATGTAACACTTCGAGAAAGCTTGTATATCTGAGGATCATGGGCTCGTGCTCTAATCTCATGCAGCATTGGCAGTTCCCCGGGTAAGGTGATATGTAGCACTTCTATGCTATCGAGCAGTCCCAGTGTATTAATCAATCCTCAAGCCCTCTTGTGAAGCTCACTAGCTGTTAATCTTATTTCTAGAGGGACCGTCTCCTTCTTGACTGAGGATTCTTCAATTACAATGGCTAAAAAGCATTTCTGTCCATTCACAAGAGGACCAGAAGCAAAACTTTCTCCCATCCAGCCTTTGTCATTCATGCAGTGGGGACTGATCATTGTCATGAGCTTGACCTCGTAATGAAATCAGTGACCTTGAAGGTGGCATAGGCAATACAAATCCTCTTGTTCACCCCAAGTTTAGAAGCCCTTTGCCTGAATCCTTTGATCAGCTTCCTCATGAATGAGGAGCCCCCAGCAAGACCTGCCTGAACCACTTAAGTCGCTCCCTCCCATATGGCACGGAGGAAGCATTTGTGTGGCCCAGGAGGATCAGGACACAGATCACTAAGCTCAGTCCTCGGGCTGCTATGGATCCTTTTCTTTCTTCAGGCTCCTCTCCTACATTTCTCTGCATATTCCGCTCTCCATTAACCCTGTAGTTGGCCTCGGGGTAGCCTTCAGCCTGGGGACCAACATCCTCCTACCACCCAATTGCTTTCCCTGGCCCATCTCCTTCACTGCCACCTGCCAGAGCTCCCTGAGCAAGGGTTGGGCTGCCTAAGCAGACCAGCACACAGAGGTGCTGGTAGTGAAAGTAAAAACCAACAGTAAAACAGGATGAAAAGCAATGTAAAAATGTAAAGAAATGTAAAAGTGTAAAACAGTACAGAAAGAAGATTTTCATTTTTAAAATGCATTGCTTTTTTCCTGTTACATATTCGTGTGTGTGGCTCAGCCATGTCCAGCAAGCTTAACATGCTGGAACTATCCAGGCTGCTAAGGGTTAAAGTGTTTATGAACTTGTTAAGAGATGGGAACATTATGCAGTCTTCACAATGTTTAATTTTAACTGCCACGCTAGAGAGAATCTTTGATTACATTATCAGATTATTCTCATTGAATGTTAGTTGTTGTATCTTTTTTTTTTTTGACAGTGCTATTTCTGTGTTAGAAAATATATTCCTCCTAATTGACTGGAAATGGAGGATATTAATTAGCCAGGCTTTTCATGCAGAGGATTCCAGCAGCTGAAATCCTAAGCCTACAGAGGGTTAAATGTCAGTCTAGAAGATTAATGACTTAACTGAAAACATTTTATCACAGATACAGAAAATAAATCCCCTTCCCAGATAGTCACAGACCGTGTGTGCCACTGAGGAAGGGAACTGCGCAAACCAATAAAACCTGACTGCTCCTGCACCAGCAAACAGCAGAGATAAGACAAAAATCATTATGAGGATCAAAGTCGCTGAGCTCCTTGCCTTGCGCTGATGCTGCGAGACTGAAATATGAGGTGTGCTGCCTACCTGGGGTGACATTCTCCACAGAAGCTCAGAGCCTGTGCCTTCACTTGGCTTTCTCAGCACAGGAAAGGAGGCATATGTGCTTTCTTGCCGGGTTTATGTGCATGAGAATATCCTGTGCTGCTGCACAACAGCTCTGAATTAAGCCTTAGGTGTCTGCTTTTTTAAATTTCCAATTTCTCCTCCTTCCTTAAAAGTAAAAAATCTTCCCATCATCCCACCTTTCCCCACATGCTTTCCCTTCCTTATATGATTCAACATAGCTGGCTGTGACTATAATGAGATGCAGCCAACAATGCACCTACTGACAGTCAGTGGCATCTGTGGAACATGCAGGAGCAAAATGAACAGAAATCTCTCCTGGAGCACAAACATTTAGCAGGGACAAGAATAGTGCACTGAATATAACACAAATGTTTGGCTGCATGAGTTTTAAGGCTCGCTTGCCCACAGGTAAGGAAATTAATCTGATGTTTAGATTAGGTTCGTGTCTACACACTCTAACTATGGATTTAGTGGCTTTTTAGGCAGAAATGAAATCAAAGATGCTCAAACCCACAACCTTTAAAACGTTCTCTTTTCCAGGACTAAATCCTTAAGGTTTTAATTGTTAAACAGCCAAAAGTTTATCTTGATGAGGACAGAAAAATACCACTCTTTCACCCACAGAAAAATGTGTCTTGGCTGGGTGGTTGACTACCCTAAAACTACTGCCTCACTCTGAACATTGGCATGTTCAGGGGAAAAAATATATAAAAATAAATCCTTCGGGGCAAGAAATTGAATCATCTTACATGACGCTTCTAATTTTTCAATGTAAGACTGCTCTGTAATTTTGCAAAAGTGGTTTCAGTAGTAGGAGCCATCTTTATTCTAGCAAGATTCCTCAAGGAAAGCCCTGTACACCAATTCCATGGACATATACAAAACACCCACCTACTCCAAAAATATTAATCTGGAAAAATGAGGCACTGAAGATACAATGTGACAGTTACTTGTACAACTTGAATTCAGCCCACTTGCATGACTCTTGTGCACAGTCTTACACAACCTTTCTCAGTTGGTCTGCTGCAGTGTGAAGTGCATGGGAAAAGGTAAGGCACTTGTTGAGCAGGAGGTCAACATTTTATTTTATTTCCTTTTTTCTCCACTGTGTAGCCCCAGGCTTTGTCTATTGCAGACTTTTCAAACCAGTTCTGAATAAAGATATGTGTATTTTCCCCTGGTCTTTTCTTTAGCCTTATTATTACTTTTTAACCTTATTACCTTATTAACACTTCAGATGCTGGTTTAGTTGCATTTCCCTGTAGATACTGCCTCTTTTGGTGGGTGGGGGGTTGAGGCACTGGAAGATGAAGGTCAGGGTGGACCTTCTCTCCCTCGAGCAGCACGCACAAGAGTAGGTTAGCTGTTCAGGACATGGTTCCCACACGCTTCAGCTGCAGATGTTATAATGTCCACAGTGGAGAGGAAAAGAAAAGGACGAGCTCCAGTATCATCCCATAGAAAAAGATGTTATAACGTCCACAGTGGAGAGGAAAAGAAAAGGACGAGCTCCAGTATCATCCCATAGAAAAAGATGTTATAACGTCCACAGTGGAGAGGAAAAGAAAAGGACGAGCTCCAGTATCATCCCATAGAAAAAGGGGAATGTCAGATTCTTGACAGTAGGCTGAAGTGACTGGACTTTGCGGTGATGGAGGAAAAGAATGGAAAGATGATTCAAGAATAGCCAGACTCCTGCTAGGACTGGTAGAGTACGTTATGGAGCGCCTGGAACAGAAGCTCTGCCTGGAGGCACAGGGGAGCTCCAGGCTGAGGCACATCAGACGAATTTAACCTGTCCCAGTTCCGTGTATGGTTTTTGCTTCCCAAGAACAAAGCCTGTGGGAGAAGACTTGCCCCACCCTGCAGCCCAGCACAGCTGCCTGTTCCTGTTGCAGCTGGGAGGGTCTCCTCAGTCAGGTCCCACGAACTGCAAGGGGTAAAGGGACAACATCACCTTGTGTGGGGAGGGGTCCTGCTGGGAAAACTTTGGATCCTAATGTTCTGTACTCTTCCCTGAAGTAATGAGCTGCAGGAAGGAATTTTCTTTTTATAGAAAGTTACACAAAGGAACTACACAAGTTCTTTGGTTCTGCTTTTGCATCCCAAAATATACAACTTTCTTCTTGGTACTGTATGATCTTCAGTTACCACACAAAAATAAATTATTTGCAGGAGAATGAAGGCAAGCTGAAAACTTATTTATCATCCAACCATTATAATGTGGTTGATGATCAAACAACGTGTGAAGCTGAGATAATTTTCTTCATCTTCAAGTAGCCACTGGAAAGCCTCATTACATGCCTGAAGTTGCATTGCTTAGCAACAACATTTCAGAAATTCAAGTTATCAGCATGATCACTAATAAGACGGTAAGCTGCAAAAGAATCCTGAATAAACTAGATTCATTTGCATTTCAAAATAAATGAGAGTAAATGTCAGATTGTGTTCTGGAGTATATGAACTCTTCTTAGCACAGATATATTGCATTTACTCAAACAATTGTACAACAAAGACAAATATGAAATGTTTCTAAAATTTTATAAATGCAGGATGTCTGTGGGCTCCAGATATTTTACTACTCTTCAACTGTTAACTTTAGCTAAATAATTCTGCTATCAGCAAAACATGCTGGCAAAGTGTGGCACGCACAAGAACAATCAGAATTGTTCTTTTCCATGGCAGGATAAGAGTATGAATGAGGATAAAGAAATTATTAACATGTTGCAGTGTACGGGATCCATTTGAAGGACTGTTTGGTTTATAAAACCATAATTTTGGGAACACTTTTAAAAATTTTGCAGTTTCCCAGGGAAGAAATTTGTTAAATGTCATATGAAAAGCTTTCATGGGTGCTGTGTCAAAATGTAGACACTTAAGGGCAGCACGGTTCACAAATCCAGAGTAAACCTGGGATGTTTCTGTAGCCCCAGACTTCTGGTAAAACATACACAAAACAGAGTTGTGGGAGTGCTCAGTGAAAGTGAAGTGAACAATACCCCAAGACTGTCAGTGACGTGTTGCCGTTCTCTGACCTGGTTAGAATATTGATCAGCAACCAAGACCAAAGTACCTGCCAGTGATCGTGAAGCACTTGGTTTGAACTTGCCCTGCTTTTGTGTCCAGAGAATTGATTTTGAAAAATTTTCTTCATTTATTCATTCATAGGAGTACTTTTTTCGGGAGAAACCTTGCTTATTCCTGTTCCTTTACAGGCAAGCATCACTCATCCTGAGGGGAGTGAAGAGACATTGTCTTACTTACCTACTTGTAGTTAGTAGGCTCCTTCTCTAGTCAGCATGTGTATGGATATTCAGGCACTTCCAAAAGATGCCACATCCCTTTGGTGTAAAACTCTCTTTGGCTGCAGAAGAAGCCTCCCAGCCAGTTTTGACTCATTGCTTCAAAATGCACACACTGAATTAGAGGAGAGGAATTCTTTTTCTGAGAACACCACTGGGACAAACAAAGTTAGGTATTGGAGTTAGATATTTCATTCTCCACTTTCTCCCAAGAAAAGAACAAGACTCATCCTCTAGGCTTTATTTTAATATTAGTTGCCAGCAAATAAAGACAAATTCCAAGCCAAGTTTTCTCTAGTCTAGAGGTCATTCAGTGGGAGAGCTCCTTCCCTGCAAGGGAAGAACATGTATCCAAATGACAGGCAAACAAGGAGAGAAAAAGAGCTTGACCTTGCAAAAAAGACAGAGGTGAGGCTGTTTGGATACTTCAAGAATATGAAGATACTTAGCTTAAATGCCACACTTCTTTCAAAGGCTGTTTTGAAAACATTTTCGTACAGTACAGAATTACTGGTTTGCTGTAGTATTCAGGTCTTTTCCAACCTAAAGACCTAGTCTACAGCTATTTCACCCTGCAAGCAGACATTATTTTAATTTTATATTTTTAGAAAGAAAATAAATGCATGTGAAGTGGTATTCCACTTTATTTCAAAGTCTAATGTTGGAAATAGTTTGGAAAATGCTGTAATTTTGAAAACCGTGAAACCTTTTGTATTTTGACACCCACACACAGCACTTCTGGCCTACAAAATAAGGTAAGAATGGAAAATAGCTCATTCTAAACTTCAGTCATGTTTAATGCTAAAAATAAAACATGTAGACCACCTTATAATTCTTATAAATAATGATTCTAGGGTCGAGAGCAATAAATTTGAAAACTGTGGTTTATGATAATGTATTCTGCAGTGACAGTAGAAAAATAGGTCATCGTTTCGAAAAGGAGAGAAGCTATCTGTCATGTTGAACACACTAACAGGAAATCTGAAGTAGTTTCAGAGACAGTTAGCCCAAGATATTGCTCTTCTGACCCACATGTCCCCAAGCACATGTGAGTGAAGGGTTTGTGGTCTTCACTGTGCAGGCAGAGTTATTGCATGTGTTCATCCCAAGGATTGTTATATCTGGTGTTAAGAATCCGTCTATCTGTATGTCTGCATCACAGATTATCAATCTGGGTACCATTAAGCAAACCACATAAGTTTTACTGTAAAAAGTAAAAGGCAAAAAGAGGAGGAAAAAACTGAAACTAAAAAAACATGTTTAAAGAACAGCAGTGATTGTCCTCGGCTGTATGAAAGGCATGGTCAGCTACAAGTTCCTGCAAGGTACAAGCTATCACAGAGCAGTGAATCATGTTTTGTTTTTACCCAGTTAAACACAGTTGCCCCCACAGATCTAATCTGCGACTTTTTTGGGCATGTAATTAACATTTCAGTGGCTGGACTTCCATAAAAACCCGTGCATTACAGGGAAAAGTATGTTCAACCCATACCTCTCCACGAGCACTAGGTGAAGATGGTCAAGACTCTGGCAGAACCTGGTTTTACCTTTGTTTTCAAATCTCAGAAATATATTTATCTCTGCAGGTTTAGGGAGTGGGGGAAAGTTCGGTTCCACACAGCTAGGGCAGGATGCTGAGTCTGTGCTTTAATAAATATTTGACACAAATCTTTTTCCAGTCAGACAAAAGCAAAATTTTCTTCACCTAATTTGCTTTCCAAATTGTCAGTGTCTGATTCAGTGTAGTCTGATGCCTAATTTTTTCTTTGATAATTGATGTCTTGTCCATTTTATCATTAAGCTACAAAAGAGGAATTCACTAAAGCTCATTTTCTTATACTTTTGTTTTACTTTTTTCCCCTCCCACACCTCTTTTCAGCAGGCAAAATCATCCTCAGACTTTCCTCTGCTTTCAGCCTTCTTTATCATCTTTACTCGGTGTTCCTGAAAGTGCACTGCTTATTTGGTATCTCAAGAATAGTCTGCTTCTGCACTGATCTCTGCATAAACTCACAGTAATTGGCCTCCAGCAGCAAATTTAAGAAGCTTGTTGAAAATCTTGAATTTCAACACTAATTTTGAAATAAAAAGGTTAGTAGTAAAGTCAAGTAATAGCCATTTGTTACAAAAGTAAGCAAACTGATTTGTCTTTAGCTGGCTTTGCATCAAATAGATGCCTATAAAGGGTCCAATAATAAATGTCCGTCATAAAAATTGTTTTTGAAACATGGAAAAGGACACTTCTGACCAGAAAAGGATGGGCCTCTGCTCACCGGCACTGAATATCTAAAGGTTGGTTGTCTCAGTCAGTACTTGGGACTTTCCTTGTGTGCAGCCTTGGGCAGAGTGCTTCCAGAGGACAGTTCTGCCCTAGCCACAGATATTTCTTTTCTGTAGCAGCAGTGTCTGCACTCCTCCTTGAAAAGAAACGGCTGAAGTCTGTTTCATTCATTCCATTAGCTCCTTCTGAGTAAAGATATGTATTAAGAGTCCAAAGATATTCTCAAAAAGCACATCTGGGAGGAATATCCAATCAAATTTATAGAGGTGATATTGCTGAAAAGAGAGGCCCATCACACAGTGGGATTGTGCTATGCCTGAGTCACGCTCTTGGCTAGCCCTGGGGATACTGATAGATGAAAGGCTGGGCATGACCTGGCAATGTGCACTCACATTTCTTCCAAGAGGGAAAACAGGCAGGTGCACCGGGTCTTTCATAAGGGGAAAGCCTAAAGGAGGAAGGAATTGAAGGAGAGAAATCCCTGAGAGCTGACCTATCAGAGACTTCTATGTTCTCTCAGTCTAGCAGTGGGAAGGAAACAGGACTTAATAAGACTGGGAATTTCCTAACCCCAGGCAGTAAAAGCAGCCTATTTGGCATTATGGATTTATAGATATATAGATAGTATTTTTTACAGGTTCAAAATGGACATTGTGAGATTTCAAACTTCTTAGTATCTGGCCTTCAGATATTCTATAGGAGCAGAATTCACTCCAACTTTTGTTAGTTCAGCTTTACTCAGATTTATTTAAAAGTTAAGTTATAGAAATTTCTCTTTATATGTTATACAGCAGTACATGGATACCATAACAATAGCATAAAAATAAATATTTACTACTTTACATCAATATCATCTCAGTTAGATTGGGAGTGTGTATACTTAAGTATGGAACTGGGCAGCTGAGACCAGATATAAAAATCCATCTGGGTTTAAAGGAAGTTGTTATCAATGCCCAAAGAGCTTAACAGAGAATTACCTCATATTTTTCTTTCAAAAGCTATACTAGACTGCTCTATGGTGGACCTGAAGACAGCAAGCTGCTAATAATTTTCATTTTGACTGTTTTCTCATGGCTATCTTGTGGTCTGACTAATAGGACCCCCAGGGATTTTGGTGTTACTGCATGGATTTCCCACACAGTATATGGTACAGGTTTGATTTTTTCCAGAGTGCAGATGGTTTTAGTTGTAAATCTCTGCAAATTCCTGCTGACCTCTTGTACGTGCATGGTTCTCTCCTTAAGAGGTGATTCAATCTGCCTCGTCTGTCATTCCTCTTGCAGCAATTGGAAAATGTTTTAAGCCATTCTGGAAATCGACTTTTAGCAGTGGGCTCAGTGTCAAGAAAATAAGAATCTCCTCCTTGTTTTCTTGTGTTTTTCCTAGGGAATGCAGTTTCTGGCCAGTAAGACTATTAAAGGTTGTGGGGGGAGGTGGTATAGGGCACAAAAGTACTTCAGAAAATTTATAGTTCCCACTTTAGCAGTTGGTATGTTCTTGGTTTGCACCTTATTCTGTTTCTCTCACAAATAGACTATACTTTTTCATTTATGTTTTATTGTTTCTGTATAATTTCTAGACACACTTTTGGGGAGTAGGGGGACGGAGTGTACTTCCTTTTCTCACAAGAAGATATTTTAAGCTTTTTGCTACAAAATTATTATTCGGGTAGCTCCCCAGGAGCAATGTCTATCCTCCCGCATTCCCCAGACACAGACAACCTTTTACTATTCCACATGGGAGACTCTTGAGCTCCATCTTCTGGAAAAAGTGGGACAAACTTGTTTTTCCGAGCTGGTTCCCGTGACAGCTGGGCGGGTTTGGGGCAGTGGCCAGCGCACTGCAGGGCAGATGTGCCCAGGCTGCCACCCAAGGCAAACATTCTCCTTGCACCTCCTTTTCCCACGTTCTCAAAGGAGAACCAAAGCTTTTGCAAGATATTTGGAAAACACAGGTACAGTTCCAGGGCAGGTGGCACCCAATAGATCTCAAAGGGCAAAAAGCCTTTGTGATTTATTTTGATATTAACAATTTTGTCATGGCTGGGTGGAAGCGGCCTTGCACACACATTACTCTCAGTTTGAACATCGGCATGAACAGGTTTTCCCAAGCCAAATGTGAGCATGCATAAATACCTTTAACGGCGTTTTTCAGCCTGTTGGATGCTTTCTGTGTTTTGGCTGCATTGAGGTACGGGTGATTTAAGCAGTCCTGGCTGGCACTGACAGGCTGTTTCTCTTTGTTACAGGAGAGGCTGAATCAACACTTCACATTATGCTCTCGCCGTGATCTCCCTTACTCAGCAACCTGACTTTTTGTGCTGATTTCAAAGCCACACCGTCAACTAAGAATTTCCCTTTGTTTCTTCTGGACCACTTCTCCCACGCCAGAGTGAATGCAGCCTCCCTCCCTGCCCTGAAATACCACACAGATGAGCAGCCCGGGCTGAAATGCTGGCACGAGCTATGCCACAGCCTGCTCCCTCAGGGACCGCTGCCCCATCATCCCCGAGCCAGAGGGAAGGAGGGGGAAGGTGTTCTCCAGGGGATCCTGAAAGTGCTTTTGTGCCCGTTGGTTGTTAAAATTGTTTTGCTGATTCTGTCCCAGAGAGGGATGTTGCAGCAGGACTGTCCTCCTCATGCATGTGAGGGCCAGCACGTCCTGAGGTACAGTCAGCCCCCAGGGACTCTCAGGCACTTGAGCATTTTTGCTCCATGGCACTGGTTATTTGGGGTCCTTTGCCCCATGCGCTCTCCATAGGGCCACAGTTGAAGTATTGCATGAGAACACAGTGGCAGCAGTGCAGGCAGCACAGAGCCTGATGGGGAGCAAGAAGAACCAGGAGATCTGGGGAAAACTTCTTGGGCTTTTCAGCAATGAACTCAGTCCTCCCCTTGGGGCATGCCTGAAGAAATGCACTTTCATTACTACAGTAGTGCCCAGAGGCACCAAAACTTGAAAAGGCACATCAAAAGAGATGGTTATTGCCCAGAAGAACAGGATGAAAGCTGTATATGATATGGGCATCCTTAGGTGGAGAGAGGTTATGTCCTTAAAAGGATAAACAGGATGGGTTAAGGCTATTTAGGAAAGGGCAAATTTTTATTTTAAATACTTGATTTTCATAGAAGATGCATGGGATCAGGAGGGAAACAATGCCATTAAAATAAATATGTAGCCAAAATTCCACTGAATCCAAGAAAACTTTAGGTTACTGTGGATGTAACGTAATCCAATCTGCTATTCAAACCAGAGTCAGCTTCAAAGTCACACAGGGATCCCAAGGTTGCCTGGGACATTGTTTAGTGACGTGTAACAAATCTTCAGGGTTGCAAAGACTGCACCCTGGGCCCCATTTCCAGCATGTGACCCACTCATTGAGACTTCTGTTTTCCACCGTACGTGGACGGAAAGTGCCTTGCTGCGTCTCGTGACTGTTATCTCTGGTCCTATCACGGTACATCTCTGTCTGTGTTTCCTCCATGGCCCACTACTCTTTTGTAACTTAGTTTCAGAGAGCACTCTTTCTTCAGAGAAAGGAGTGGAGAAGTCTCAGTAGCTGAATAACAACTGCAGTGCTGTCTTCAGATGTTTTGTTTCCTTTGTCTAATTCTGAAAAAACAAAACAAAACAAAACAAAACAAAACCAAACAAAACAAAACAAAACAAAACAAAACAGTGTTTTCACTGCCTGAATGTCAACAACAATAAAATTTCAGTTTACCATCATCCTCAGATTAATTCAGTAAGTTTTACTCTCAACAACACCATTACAATATTATGTTGAAGATAACTCCAGTTCAGTCACCAGCCTAGGGAAACTAAAGCTCTTGTGATACAGAGTGCTGACACTTGATCTGATACTAGAAAATGCTCTAGTATTGCCACAGCCTGAACCCTTCATGAGCACACGACTTCCAGGAGGAATCAGGGTGCCACTGGGTCCTCCTGGTTATCATGCATTTAATTTTGAATAGGTGCCTACTGTATTTATATTGGGTGTGTTATTCTGATTTAATGTGATCAAGTTGCCTTATAGCAAAAGTAGAAGAGAAATATCTGGAGTTATGTCTGAAGGATAAAATGAAGACATGCTTTTGTGAAGAGTTCGTTGACTGCATGGATACAAAAATCCTGTACTGAACAAGTGCTGGATGACTGCAAAAGAATTAACCCTTTCTGACAAATAATCTCTACATTGCAAATGCCACAAGATTTTCCTCTCAAAAAATGGAAGGAAAAAAAGAAAAAGAGAGTCTTTACAAATATGGTTATACTTTGAGGTTACTGCCAGGAAGTTATTGAAAGTTCTAGGCCCCTAAAAGACAGGGAAAATCAATTTTGTCTGAGAATTGAGATATAAAACACATTTTCTCTTTTCAATCAACAAAATGCAAGGAGTAAATTTTCCTTCCTCCCAGTTTTTTGCAATATTCCCCCAAATTAGGAGCACTGAACGTGATCAACATCTGCACAAATTCTTTTTGGCTAGGCTTTCCTCTAAGGCTTCCCTTCCCACAGGACAAGCTGCAAGTGCCTGGGCAGAGGAATGTTGCTCAGTGCTGGAGGAGAAAGGCATCCTTTCTAGAGATGCTTGAACAAGGGGTCTTGTGTCCTGCTTCTGTCTTGTCTTTGGGCTCTTACTGTTGGCTGAGATGTGTGCAGTCCTGCCATGTGGTATGGCCTGTGAGCACAACACACCATAAATATTATTTAAAAAAAGTTATTATATTCCCAGCACCCTCAGGACAATCGCATAAGTGAAGTCCTGGGCAAAACATTGGTTGAAGGAAGAGATGAGAGCACTCTTCCCCTCTCGGAAAGTACCAGCAGAGAGTGCAGTCCTCCAGCCTACATGCACCTGCACAGCAAGATTCATTACACAAGGAGGGCCATGAAGTTACTCAGAGGGCTGAAGCACCTCTTCTGTGAAGACAGGCTGGGAAAGCTGGGGTTGTTCAGCCTGGAGAAGGGAAGGCTCCAGGGTGACCTTAGAGCAGCCTTCCAGTACCTAAAGGGGCTACAAGAGAACTGGAGAGGGACCTTTTGCAAGGGCATGTAATGATAGGAAAAGAGGCAATGGCTTTAAACTCAAAGAGGGTAGGTTTAAATTAGATATTAGGAAGAAATGTGAAGATGGTGAGGCTCCGAAACAGGTCGTCCAGAGAAGCTGTGGAAGCCCCATCTCCAGAAATGTCCAAGGATGAGGCTTTGAGCAACCTGGTCTAGTTGAAGGTGTCTCTGCCATCACAGGGGGTTTGGATTGGGATGACCTTTAAAAGTCCATTCCAACCCAAACCATTCTGTGATTTTATGATTAGATTCCTTTATTAAAATAATAGCAGTGTCCCAAATAAAATAGAAGTTTTCTTCTTCCTTCTAAAAGGCACAATATTGCTCAGGGAATGCTAACAGATTAAAAGTATCTGGAAGAAGAGCTGAGAAGGGCAGCCAGTGGAGGGTGAAAGGGAGAGGAAGAAAAGCATTGTGGCCTTGAGGTGAGGTGGGATGGCCCCAGAAGGAGCCAGCCCTGCAGAAGCAGTGGGGCCAGGGGCTGGAAACTTGGGAAGAGGAAGGTTGTCTTCCGTGGCCTGCATTCCCCACAGGTAGTGGGATGGCCTCAGGTGGAGGCCTGCTCCTCCAAGGAACTGTCTCTCCTACAGGAACTCTGGGTTCCCATAAGGGAAACCAGAGGCACTTTCACCTCTCTGTGTTGGTTTCCCATGCCATCCACAGTCTACAAAGTAATTCAGGCCCTGCCCTCTCTCCCTGCACAGAACCCAAAAGCACAGAAGACACAGAAGACAAAAGCCACAGCCGAGAGTGCTGCTGGCGTTTTCCATCCCACAACAGTTTTCCCTCTTCTGCTAAAAAGTGGTGCCTGCTGATGGTCCAGGCATCCCTGTCCAAGGCTTCCCTCCTCACCACACTTCCCACAGCATGTGTCAGGCAGGAAATGTGCTGTTTGCTGTAGTAAAGAAGCCAGGAATATAGATTTTTCTAGCCCTTTGAGGTGGTTTTAATTCATTTCCATTACTTTCCCACAGCAGAGGCAAGACTGCTTCCCTTGCAAATGCAGAGGTTTTCTGCCTGTGTGGCCTTGATCACTTCTAAACTCAGATACTTTGGCAAGGAAAAGGTGAAGAACACATTTTCTTTTCCCCACAGCGTGAATCTACCAATGTTTGCTTTTCCAGAAGCCAATATATACAAAGAAAGAGCGGTTTTTAAAATTTAAAAAGTCGGAAATGAAGGCTCCTTGCCTTTTCATTTCTAGTCCACAGAAATATTCCCCACCAGTGATGAATAAAGTCCACATGAAGTTTCAGCCAGTGGCTTAGGTAAAATTTCTTCACCCAAATCTTAGCTGTTGTAAACACTCCTGCTTAACCCTGAGTCAGAAGTCTGGAGGGTCGGGAACAATAAAAATAAAACATCTAGACAGGGATTAATTATTTTTATAAGAAAGACTACAAATATATATTGCTCTCTCTCCATGCCTTTTTTTTTTTTTTTTTTTGAGAATAAGTTTAAGAAAAAAGTGAAAAAACTGCAGCGTAAAAGAAGATTCCTTTTTGCATTTTTTGTGGCTTTGCTGGCCTGGAAGTGCCCTGGAAGTGCCCTGCAGCAGTGATGACATCCCCTAGCACGTGTTTCTTTCAGCTGTGTACAAGTTGTCTTCCTGACTTCAGAGCGCTCTTTCTCAAAGGCAGTTCCTCTTTTGCCTACTCATCTCTTTCAATCTCTGTCTTTGTTTGCTTTACCTATATTTTCCTCATTTCTGCTTTGCTAGTTTTTGCAGTAGTGTCCATGCTTTCCATTACATATATCATTTCAAACAGAGAAATTTTCAATCCATTTTGTATATCCTAAATCTACTTGAAAAGCATCATGCCTCACTTGAAACCCCATTTTTTGTGACATTCAGAAGCAACATCAGCAGTTTCAGCTACAATCCTTTTAATTACTTTTTCTTTGATTAAGACAAATTTATTTCCCAGAGTTGTTTGCACAAAAATACAAAGTACAGAAAAATCCTAAATCAACAAAATGACACCAGTTTTGAAAATTACCCTGCCTGCAAATATTTATCACTTGAACATCTGTCAGAGCTGTATGTCCTAGAAACATTTATACTAAGTTTTTTCTTAATGCAGATGGAAGGAAAGGTGAGAGAGGAAGCTTAGAGGCAAAATTACACAGCATAAGAAACAAAATGTAATCAAGTGTCTAAAGCATATGGATATTAATTTTGTCTCCTACTCTTTCATAAATAATCTTCAAGGTTTCCTCTGTTCATTTGAGTTTTTTAAAGTTTCTTTTCTCTGTTGCCTCAGTTCAAGAGGTTCAAGTGAAAAGAGATGCTGATAAATTTCTGAATATAATTTCAAATAGAGATAAAATGGATTTTTTTTCCAGTGGAGCCCAGATACCAGCCAAACTCAATATTACTTTTTATATTAAACATTCCACACAAATATTCCACAAAAATTCAAGAATGTGTGTACACACCTGGAAAGCAGTTGTTGAAGGAGCCAGTCCGTATGAGTTCACCTCAAGTGATCCAGCGGTTATCCAGCTGACACCCATCTCTTGTGGTGTAAACTTTAACTTCAGTCCTTTTGGTTAAAATAGCAAATGACTGCAGAGCTTTTGGCTCATGTCCTAATGCAGTGTGCAAACATCTTGAAAAGAAGGCATTACCCGAATGTTTAGCCACAGAGAATAGGATTGTCCTAATTGAACAAAATACTCAAAAGGCCTTCAGGATGTTATCGACTCTTCAAACTACAACTTGAGATGCTTTTCTGGCCCTTGAGGGGCAGAGCATGTCAGTACCACTTTCAAGACAAATGTTTAATATGCTTAAGGAGATTTCTAGGTTTGCTGCAATAAGAACCTAAGAATGGCACTGCTGGGTCAAACCAAAAGTCACTCAGTATGTTGACTGGCAATGGCCTGCAGCAGGTGACTGGGGAAGGCCTGTGTGACAGTATGTGGTACCCTTCCAGCCTCTGCTTGTATTCAACACCTGAGTTAGAGGTGTTTTCTTTGCATTTCTTTGAATTTTTGTTCAGAAGTTGAAGGCAGGTTTTAAACTTCACAACGACCGACCTTAGGCCAGGTAAGGAAGACCAAGTCCCCGAACGGCTGAGCTGAGGCACAGCAAGGTCAACAGAATTGTCTCTCCCAAAACTCAGTGTGACTCAGAGGCAAAATGGGACTGGGAAACTGCTGTGCTCTGACCACAGTATGCATGCCCAGCTAGAGGACAAGACATGACTGCAAAAAGAAAGGGCGTCTTCTATTGGCACCTGAGTGCCAGTAGGGTTATATTCCAAATGCATGTTTTTGAAAGCTGAAATCTGCTTTGGACTAGGGGTTTTTCCAGTATGAAGTGGGAGCACATGGCCAGTTTTCACAGCTTCCTTTTTTTTGTAGGACAAGTAGCTGAGAATTTCTAGCACTATATACAATAGGGATACACCAAACAACAGGCTCCATCCTCCTTTATACCTACTGCAGCCCTTTGATTTTATCAGTGTTGATTTACAATGTTAGAAATTCTAGTGCTGAACCCAGGAATGTCAGACATTTCCCAAGACTCCTTACAGACCCAGCACATTCTCCACAGCTTTCAAAGCTGCTACACTGAGCAGTCATTATTTTTCCCCTATATTTTACTATTGCAACCCTTCATTGACCAAAACTGCATAATAGGTGATCTTGGCTGGGTACTAAACCACAGGATGTGTAGCGGCAGGACCCAAAGCTGGCAGCTCCTTGGAGAAGGAAAGTTGCCCAAAGCACTCTGATACTTGTGGTTGCAGGTTTGCTGTTGCTCTGGGCAGTGTAAAGGAAGGTACTGTGTTAAGGACAGCCAAGGCTCCACACAAATTTTTCAAAACTGGTCAGTAAAATGTTGACTGTCCCAAAAGACCAGAGTTTCTGGAAGAAGATGCTCAGTGCTTCTTAAAAACTCATATTTATTTCAGGCTCTCTTTCCCTGAGTATGAATGGGTCTTGGAAGTTCATTTCTTGCAAGCAAGAGTTTTTTCAGATGCCAACTCAGCATTGTGCAAAACATAAAAAATAGTATTATGCTCTAGTCATGGAAAAAAACTGCCTTTTAGGGCATTTTTTTCCTATTTTATTTATTTATGGGAGTAGGGATGGGATGTATTAGATCTGCAGCCTCTCTCAGCCAAAAAATTTTTATTCTTTTGTAATTTAAATTTCTGTCTTATCTTTAAACTTAACACCTTGCTATACCCATTTCCACTCACAATTTCTTGTTGATAAAAAAAATGTGTTACTGAGCAATTTGCTTTGAACCTACTCCTTCTTTTTTCCCTTTTAAGTATCACTAACTTTCATTTTTTGCATGTTTGCAGATTCTGCAGCATAGGATGCTGTCCTGTTGCCCTTCTTTCTGATGTTAAGAAATTTGCTCCATCCCTTTGCAAGTGACTTTCTTCTATCAGCCTGCAAACAACAAAAGAGGCTTTAAGGATAAAAGGAAGAGGAAGCCAGATTCACTTTTTAATAGTCTGGGGACTGGACACTAGCCCCTAGAATGGTAGAGCTGGACTGCAAAAGCCTAGAGATGATTGAATTAAGCTCACACATGCAATGTTATGTTCCCACAGGACAGCCCCGGGTGGACTTTCATCACAAGTCTTTTGCTAAAAAGATATATAAAAATATCCCCAAACATGATCTGGAATCAATACGATATTATTCTTTCTTTTTCCTGCTTTCAGTCTGACAATACCATAACCTTCACAGTCACCTCTGCAGAGATCCTGCTCCCTCTGGAGCAGCAGTGGATGCTCTGCAGCTGTTTGCTTCTTCCCCAAAGACAGATAACAAAAGTTTCACATCTGAACATTTGTACCTTCTGGTTTATGCTTGTTCTGGCTGGTTTATGCTTTTTTTTTCCTGAAATCTGCAGATTTTGTGCCTTAAAAATGGTACAGATTTAAACCAAAGAATTTAATTTTCTCAGCCTATTATGGGTCAATTTGTTTTCAACAGCCTTCCTAGAATCGCCTCTTTTTAGAACTGTGCTCATAAGTGCCCTCTATGTTCACATTAACTCTTCAACATTAGCACTTCTTTCTACACCAATGTCTTTTCTTAGGAAGCTGGAGGTTTTTTTAACATATGATGTACTCTAACGTACCAAAACAACTATTCAAAGCAATTTTCTAAAAAAAACCCCAATTGCACAACAATTTACTCTTTGACTCTTCAGACATAATCTTCTTAGACAGATAATCAACTCTATTAATAAGAATATGTTATCGCACTGTTTAGGAATATTGTAGTTCTGCATCAATAAAAGTACAACTTCTTTTCACCTGGAGAACTAGCCTAGGCCACTGAAAATAAACAAATATTTTTGGAAAGTATTGTTCTAAGCACGTCAAAGCAGTAGTATTCATTCAGTATTTGTATACAGTGAAAATTGAAGGTGCAGGATGATCACGCTGCAGTATTCACTTCCTGCATAAAAATAAACTGTGCACTACAGATCAGAGAGATCAGATGACATTCAATTGATTCCCAATTCAAGAGGTGTAATGATCAAGATAAGCTGACACAATGCCCTGAATAATAAAACTGTGAACAATTTAAGGTCAAAATAATGTTATGATCGGTCGCTTGTGGGCCTGTTGTCAGATAATACGTTCTGGCCATGGAGATTTGAGTTACCTGAGCCATCTCTTTTACAACCATAATAAAAATGAATAAGAGTAGGTTGTGTCTCCCATTCACTGATTTAATGTCAAAGCTGATGCTATCTGGTGGTGGATGTCTTACTGTAAAAGTCCCATATTTTCTACTTAGTTGCTTACAAAACAGTAATTGAAGGTGGAATTGATTCTTCTGCATTGGACAGCAGAATGCTGAGGACTTGAACAGGAGATGTTCTCCTTGGGTCAAAGCAAGAGCTGATTCCTTGGGATACACTAACACTGGGGCTACCCATGCAAGTTTCCCAAATATGCCCTTATTTTTTCTTCTGGGTACTTTGTCCCAGCAGAATTTGGGCACTTCTACCATCTGTCTAGACTGTCTGGACCAGTGACCTTCCCCCTAGAGTTACTGCATAGAAATTCAAACCAGGTGCTGTCCCTAGGTGGTAGAAACAGGTATGATGCTTCCATGAAACAGGGAATCACAGAGATTTGCTATGCCTGTGCCTGAAAGCTGCATTAAGCCTTGGGCTCGCAGCCAGGGTTGCACTTCTGGTCAGTGCAGAAGCCATGGACACAAAGTGACAGGTGACAGCACTGATACTTGCTGGGAATACAGGGCTGGTTACTTCCCCAGGCACACAGTGTGCTTTGAGAGATGCCAGGGAGAAAGGTGGCAGCCAGAGGCCATCAAGCAGTTTATGTTGCCTTGGTAGTACTGTGGATGTAGTGTGAGGAAATGGGATTCCAGCTCAAAAACATGACAACTCTTTTTCATGTTTCTCCAATAAAAAAATATATAATACCCTTACAGGCACTGATAACAATTCTTCAGATGGTGAAAAATGCAAACAACTATCAAGTTTTGCCACAAGCAGACCCATTCCTATTCATTGTACCAAGGTTTGGGATCACATGTGCAACAAGTTTAGGTGCCTAAAGGTGCAGGAGGCTGTTATTGAAAGCAATAGGAACCGACAACACAGTGATTCGGAATTGTGATTAGAATGGGCATAGCTACATTGGCAAGCTCATTAAAAACTGGAAAAGATGGATAAACCTGGCCCACACACCAAAAACAATACCACAGTGAGCCATAAGGGTTGTGATGGCTCAGACAGATTTTGGCAGAGTGTTTGAAGTGTGAGAGCTTTGCCTAAATAGCATTTACACCTTCCCAAAACCTGTTTTAGCTGTATACTGCAGAGGGAAGAAAAAGACATCCTGAAATCTCCAAAACATAAAGCCATTTCCAGGGCTTTATAAGATGCTATAACAAAATCAACTCATGATATCATGTAAAGAAAGGCCTGAGATAAATCAATACCTTAAAACAGCCTGCTGGGGGTTTGGGAGCGCTGTGCATTTTGAAACATGGCACATTCTCAGATGTGGCTATTTTTGACTTTTTGACTTACATTTGCCTTATGCATTTGGGGAGGATCTGTGCTGAGCCTGTTTCATGGCCTCTACTAGCAAAGGCTTGGCTTTTTCAGCTAAGAGGCCAAACCCCTGAGTGCCACACACTGCCAGAGGGCAGCCGGAGAGCAGAGCCCCAGGGCTGTGCTGTGGTGACCCAGCAGATGAGCTGTAGTGAGGAGTTAGTGAGGAGGGGTCGCAGCTACACGGCTGAGTGCTCCCACGGCAGGACCCTGCCTGGGGCTGTGCTGTGAAAAGGGCTGAGGAAGGCAGGGAGGGGATGAGTATGCAGGGGCTGAGCAGCCTTGCTCTGCCCTCAGCTACGGCATCCTGTGCATCCATGCTGTGCTTAGTTAACATCAGCTCTGAATGCCGGCACCTCGGACGCACAGTACAGCTCTTCCTGAAGCCAGAGCAGCTCTCCCATGGGCCCCCTGTACCTCTTTTGCCTCCTTAGAACGCTATGAAAAACAGTTAATTTTATGAATAAAATGCAAGTGACCCTGAGATTTGTATGCTCTCTTTTTTCCTGTAGTTATCTTTCCGCAGTTTAACACAGTTATTACAGTAATGCATTGGTGGCTTGCCGAGGGCTGCAAGCATCACGTACAAGGAGCTTTCTAAAAGCTTGCCATTATTTTTCAGAGCTGATAGCTCCTTTCTTGTGTTGCTATCCTCACATACAACTCTGACCTCGCAGGTTTATAGCACAGCAGGGCAAATAGCAAGTGCCAGGGAGTGGGGTAGAGTACACTAAAAGCTGAAAGCATTGCTTCTGCTTTACGACTGGGATTGCAGCTTTGCTGTCCACTGGCACAGATGTTTACAATGACTTTTAGCAAGGGTCTAGGTGGTGTTTCACTGATTACCTAGCCTCTCACTTCAAGAAAAACCTTTTGGTGCTGGAGTGTCCAAAGTGGGACAATGAAGCTGGTGAAGGGTCTAGAGTATAAATCATATAAGGAGCATTTGAGGAAGCTGGGGTTGTTTAGCCTGGAGAAAAGGAGGCTCAGGAGAGGCTTTATAGCTCTCTACAACTACCTGAAAGGAGATTGTAGCCAGGTGTGGTTCAGCCTCTTCTCCCAGACAATTAGTGACAAGAGAAGAGGAAATGGCCTCAAGCTACACAAAGGAGGTTCAGGTTCAACATCAGGAAGAATTTTTTCACAGAAAGCATTGTCAAGAATTGGAACAGGCTGTCCAGGGAAATGGTGGAGTCAAAATCCCTAGAAACATTCAAGAAATGACTGGACACAGCACTTAGCGCTGTGGTTTAGTTTGCATGGTGGTATCTGGTCAAAAGCTAAATTTGACGATCTTGAAGGTGTTTTCCAGCCTTAATGATTCTGTGATTCTATGCTTCTAATTTAATTCATTTTTAAGTCTGTACATAGGACAACCTAACAGCTCTGAGGAGCTTGGTGTTCAAAGTGACTTCCACTTTCCTGGTGCCCTAGAAAACCAGCATTTTACAAACATGATAAAGAGCAGAAATTACCAGCAAGGTTAATTCAGGTTTGTGGTCAGTAGCATACTGCCAGCAGCGGTGTGGCAAAGGTCTCGAACGTACATGCAAAACTGCTCTCCCTTGTGCCTGCAGGTCTCCACAACCTTCCTCACACACTGCACTAGCCTGTGTGCAATGCAAACAGCTGCAATCATTGTTTCCATCTCTGCACATGCCTTGTGAAGGCAAAACACCCTGTAAGCAGTCTCAGCCATAGGCTAACAATCACAGGTCTTGCTTCTACTGCAAGAAAAATGGCTTAATTTGACCTGGTCATAATAAAAACACAGGATAAATTGGATAAACACAATCTCAGTGTATCAGGATTTAAATGCCACTAGCAGTAAAACGAGGGAGAGCAGGAAGCAATAAAACTCAGCAGTATTAAACTCATTATATTGCACAAATGTTGTGGTATTAATGAGATCGTTTTGCACATAGACAATGTGTGCAATGTAGCTGAGCTGGTGTCAGTATAATAAGTTTTATCTTTTTACTCCCATTCCTATGCACTTTTAAATTCATACTGGAGATGATGCATAAATTGAAATTTAATTTTCTCTTCTTTCAATTGAAAAGAAAGACATCGCCCAAAAACTCATCTTCCAGCATTGCTGTCACCTCCCACACATTTCACATATTTTAAAGATTCACTATGAATAAAACCACACACATTCAAAGTAAGTCAACTTCTAATCTATTTTGGGGAAAAAAAAGCTTCTTAATGAGGGTAGGCTTCTTAATTGGGAAGACTTGAAAGCCTTACTAGAAAGAGCTGCAGCATCACAGGCTGTTACTGGGAGCCTGTTGCATGGAGAGGAGCTTCCTCCTGTGTCTTTGCCTGCATGAGGGGATCCTGCGGGATGAGGGGGACTCCAAGGAAAGAAGCTGGTCTTCAACATGTTCTCTTGTCAAGCAGGTTTGAGTCATGTGAGAGCAGAAGGGACATGTAGGATCAGGTGGAGGCTTCCTGCCCACACAGGAAAAGTGGGATTTTGCAGAGGTGGGGAAAAGCCGACAGGTGGTTTTGGGGAAGGGAGCTGTGGCTGGGAGACAAGGCACTGCCATGAAGGGCTCCTTGCTGATGCACTGGCAGGCACCACCCTCACCTCTGCCTTCCCCTGAGGTGTAAAAGGCAGGCTCTGCCCAGCTCCCTCCTGGGCACAAGCAGTGAGAGGACTAAGTCAACACAACATTCAGAGGAATTGCTCTGAACTGGAGGAGGCTTCAGGCATGCACAGCAGAGATTGCTGTAGCCAGCCAGCTAAATAAAACGTGGTCAGAAGCAGCTACATGGAGATAATTGCAAGGTAGTGACCATGATCAGACATTCTGTTTTATGCCTCCTGAGTATGCTTGTACAGAGAGGCTCATCAGACTGAACAGGGCTTCAGTAATGAAGCCAAGGGTTAGGAAATGGTCCTGCCATTGCTGGACATCGCCAATCCTGCAAGTCCAGCGCCACCATCCCTGGTGCTGAAGCAAAGGGATGGGCAGTGAGCTAAGCCCACTCCAGAGCTGACACAGGGTTTGCCAGTGAGCTCCCGAGACAGGCTGCATGGGCTGTCAGTTGCTGTATGAAAGAGATTACAGCCGTTTTGAACAGTTAAAGCTACTTTGCAATATATAAGCCACTCATAAAATTTGCGAGTTGAGCCTGTGAAAATCCAAGCTTCTGCTGTAAAAGATAGAGAGGACCAGGAGCTGCTTCTGTCGGAATGAGACTGCCATGGCCTTCTCCAGGGCAGCTTCCCAGACCCTGGTGTTTCCTCTCCAACCCTGAAGTGTGTAACCTGACAGTGTCTAAGGCAAAACACTTGGACTCATTTCTGAAACCTTCCTGAGTTTTCTTTTGCATCTTAAAGCTGCCAGTTCAGGGTACTGAATTACAGCAGCCCAGCTCTGCAAGAGAGTCTTAGCAGGGATGAAGTGTTGGAAAAGGACCATGAAAAACTGAAACCCAGGTTGGACTAAGTGATCTCCAGCCACCTTCCTCCTGAAGAAAATTTTCCTGCTATTCTGTAATTCTCATCACCATCTTACTCTGTTTTCTTTCAATGTCCCTGTACTACCAAGAATCAGGACCAGCACAGCACTTAATTCTGTGTAAGACATTGTTATTTTCATAATACCAATATCTTCTCCTAGGGTTCCAATTCCAACAGTGTGACTCCTCTGTCATGCTAAAAAGAGGAGATTTAATTTGGATGTCAACTTTAAATATTGCAAATTGCAGAATGACTCATGACATCAGTTTAACGAAAACATCCTTGCGCTGCCAGATTTAGAGAGAGAGCCCCTTGGAAACTTCATTTTCAGACACCTTTGTGCTTGCAAAAACATACTAGGCACCCTACCAACAAAGTGGCAACTTTTGCAGAATTATAGAATATAAAGCTTAATGGGAAGCTTTTAACTTTGATAGCTGACTCAGAGAGAAATTTTCCATTAAAATTACAACAAACACCTGCAGCCAAGTAGTAAGATAAATGATTTGCTTCAGTTTCTAGTTACTGGGCTTCTAATGTTCACAGAACCACTGAGGTTGGAAAAAAACCTCTGAGATTAAGTCCAACCTTTGACAGATCACCACTTTGTCAACCAGACCACAGCATTAAGGGTCACATTCAATAATTTCTTGAACACCTCCAGAGACGGTGACTCCACCACCTCCCTGGGCAGCCCCTTCCCATGCTTAACCACCATCTCTGTGAAGAAATTTCTTCTGATGCCCAGTCTGAATCTCCACTGGCACAGCTTGAGGCAATGTCCTCTTGTCCTATCACTATTACCTGGGAGAACAGACCAACCCTCACCTGGCTACAGCCTCCTTTCAGGCAGGGAGCAATAAGGTGTCCCTGCAGCCTCCTTTTCTCCAGGCTAAACAACCCCAGCTCCTCCCCACAGGACTTGTGCTCCAGACCCTTCACCAGCTCCATTTCCCTTCTCTGGACTCACTCCAGCACCTCAATGTCTTTCTTGCAGTGAGGGGCCCAGAACTGGACACAGGATTTGTGGTGCTGAGTACAGGGTGACAATCACTCCCCTGGTCTTGCTGGTCAGACTATTTTTGACACCAGCCAGGAAGCCACTGGCCTTCTTGGCCACCTGTGCACACTGCTGGCTCATGCTTCACTGGCTGTCAACCAGCACCCCCACTATACAGTAACACAGCATAGCTCACCACGGTGAACTGTGTTACAAAACCATTTACGAGTCATGTTTTGCTCAATTAAACATTCCCCCAGAAGTGTGTTTTCTATATGATCCATCCATTGGGGTCTCCTGCTATGTGTGGGCTTTTTGGGGGGACAAGGTAATATTTTTGCAGGCCAGGGAGACGTGTAGAAAACTGAGAACTGACTGATTGCACACGATAGGAGAAAACATGCTATATTAAAGCTGTAAGGCTTGTCAGGGAGATGAAAGAACCCTGGCTTGTGTGTATTCAGCCAGTTACACAGTACAGCAAAAACCTCCAGGCGAACAGTTTCATTAAACATTAATTTGTGAAGCACTTCAAAGTTTAGGTGGAGGCGTGCCTCTGTATAATACATAATACTATTTATCATCTAAAAAAGTTGTTTTGGATGCAATTAGGGAATAATCTTACAGCTCTCAGCAGTGATTCAATGGAATTCAAGGAGGTCTCACATCATTTAACACAGACAAACATACAGCAGAGGAACGGCTTGCAAGTCTCTCTCCCTTTTAATTTGGCAGATCTGAGGGAAAAAAAAGTTGTGGGCTTTAAAGCGTGGCCTTTGATTCATTTGCTTGAACATTTCAAGCTTATCAAAGTAGCTTAGCTCCTGGAAGACAGCTAGGAGTTGTTTACATTCACCCACGGTGTGCTGAAAAATGGACAAATGGTAACCTTCACAGCAACACTGCTTAGAAGGTTTTGCATAGGATGGGCGAGAACTCAGCCTTATTCTCCAGTCCCTTCCTCACCCCTGGGCTGAAGCCGCTGTTGCTGCATTAAGTGCTTGGGAGCAGCAAAGAGATTATCTTTCCAAGAAGCAGAGGACTGAGGGGGACTGTGACCCCAGAGAAGATGACAGCATGGAAGCCAGCATGAAGTAGAGCACCCGTCCCCGTGCCCCAGTGATCCTCCTGCACAAGCACTGGCTGGGCAGCACAGGCCAGCTGGCAGTGCAGGACAAAGCCTACCTGCAAGGCAGCTGGTACCTCAGGATCAGCAAGCAAAGGCTAAAACCGTCTGCATCTACCCTCTGATTTTGTAAGTGTACCTATCTCTCACTGCCAGTGAATAAGCATGAATAATAGTGAAACAACATTTCAACAGTAAAGACAAAAAGATGTCATTGTCTTAAATATATGGGACTATTCAGGGCAGTTATGATTTCACATAAAAGCTGAATGAATGAAATACACAGGAAATCAAACCAGCAGGTTATATTTTCTTGTCATTTTTGTGAAGTACTTTAGGAAGCACTTACAGATGTGCAAGTGTATAAGAGCACACTTTCTTCTATAAAGAACGACCTTTACTTTACCTTCTACTCGCTTACCAGTCTTCAACTCAGTGCAGCATGCTATGCTGTACAGTAGTTTAGTGCATGTTCATACAAGAAGTCCTAAAAAGCACTATAATTTCAAGAACTGCTTTGTAGGCCTATTTTCTGTAACAGCTGGATTATTGTCCATGTTCCCGAATTCCCTGCTGTAAAGCAACTATTTAAGAATCTCATCTAGCTCCTTTACCAGAGCAACTACCAGGCACCACTGGAAGAGAAAAAAAAAGGAAATATATAGAAATGTGAATACGCTACTGAAAATGCTACTGAAATGGCAAATTAACTGCAGCAAGCCTCCGCTGCTGACTATTAAAAAACAGCTGAGGTAGGAGAGGCCAGCAGCACCACACCTAACACTACTCTAGAGCCAGCTCCAGCTGAGGCTGGAAGGCATCTCTGTAGGTGATCTAGTCCTACACTCATTCCCACGCATACACACTGGTTTTGAAGGAGACTCCTCAGCCTCTAGGGGCAACCTGCTCCACTGTCTGACCACCCTCACAGGAAAAGGTTTTTCTGATGTTTCAACACTCTCCAGTATTTCAATTTATGCCCACTCCCTCTCAGCCTGCCACTAACACCACCAAGAAGAGCCTGGCTGGTTTTACTACCCCTTCCATCATGTATTTCTGCATTGGTAAGGTCTCTCCTCAGCCTTCTCCAGGTTGAGCAGTTTCAGCACTCAACTTCTCCTTCTACAACAGATGCTCCACTTCCTAATCATCACAGCCTTTTGGTGGACTAGGTTCACCAAGTCCATGTGTCTCTTGTACCAAAGAAGCCCAGCTCTGAACGCAGCCCTCCAGATATCTCACCAGATCTGAGAGGAAAGGATCACCTCTCCTGACGTGCCAGCAACACTGTTCCTAACACAACCTGGGAGACTGGTGGCCTTTGTCGTAGGCTGGCTCAAGGTCAGTTTGGCACCACGATTCCCAGTGCATTTCCAAAACTCACCCGAACACAAGCTTCCCCTCTCCTGCTCAGCATCCAGGCGTCACTCAGATGGCAGAGGCTTCTTCCACACCACACCCTCACTTCACCCTGCTCCACAACAGGGCTGGCAAGAGACCCAACACAGCTCATGGCCCAGGACTGACTCAGCAGCAGGGAGATGAAGTAAGCTTTTTAGTAGCCAGGAACAAGTTTAGCAAGTTCCCAGGACTATCAAAGAAATATTTTTACAGTAAATGCTTTACTACGAAAGCTTTCATAAAAGCATCGAAGAAGTTGGAAGTCATAGATGAAAAATTTGCCCAGTTCTTTCACTACAGAAAGCAATTAAAGAGGAGCACAAAAGAGCGCAACATTTGAAGTTCCCAATTTCCCTTGACTGATGTAGCAACACGAATCAGGCTACAGCGCCCCAGCCAAACTTCCAAAAGTATTCATGTATCACCATAGCCTGTAGAAAGATTATAGTCTTTTATTGATTTGTTTTACAGATTCAGCTTTCAATAATAAAGTTCAATAAATCAATTCCCTAATCATAAAAACTCATTTTACACATTATGTACAGGTACCCAAACATGTCACAGCGATAGCACAGACGTTCACACAGAACAGGCTGGGGAGAGGCGCCAAGGGCAAGGACGTACATTCAGAGATCAAGTCGTGGATATGCACAGTGCTTTTGGCACACCTCACTGAAGACTGCCCACACAGGCACAGTAAAATAATCCCAACTAAGTGATAACGTGGATTAGTTCAACTACATTAATTCCAGGAGGAACACTTAATTCACAATTAAACTAGCCATCAGAAGAGATTTAAGTTGAATCAAATGCAGCTGAACTAATCATTTTAGTTTTATTAAGCAACCCACTATAGACAAATCCTAGGCCTTGAGATCTGTCTCCAATATGAAACCTATCTTTTTAGCTGAGATATGCAGAAGTTTGAGGACTGAGGGAACTCAGGTATGAGAAGTATTCTTTGGCAGTTTGATACAAATATAAAAAATACATTACTTTTGAGGGCTGAACTAACCTTTTCCCATTACTGCCAGCACCAGAACTGCTTCAGTGACACAGTAACACGTATCGGAACTTAAACACAACCTTACATTTTAATGAAACAAAATTCATATTACAGATAAACGTCAATACTCCAGATACCCTTCAACAGACTGCTCACTTCCCACAAAAAAGCTGAACTTAACTCTCAGTGAGAAAACTTGCCCATGTCAATGACAGAGCCCAGGAAACATCACACAACTGTTCACCTTCTCTGCAATACAGGACCTGGCACACACAAGAGACCAGTCTACAAAGTGCACCCTGAGTGTTCCAGCTCCTATGGAAAGCTATTTGATGTCAAAACCCTTAGTTAATTTATTGAATATCCCTTTCTCCTTTCTGAGATAAAGTAGACCACAGGTGTCTTTCTGTAACTGCAATCTAACCTTAGTATGATGAAAAACTGCATCTAAGAGTTTATGCAATCTGCTTTATAACATTACATCAAGCAACAAGTTAAAATACACCATTTCACAATGAGGCAGACATTCATTTAAAATCTGGCAATTCCCTTTTAAAAACAGTTGTTTTCCCTTCTAGTGACATGGCTATCCCAAAGGAGATAAAGCCAGGCTCATCTTGAAGAGTGGAGGGAAGAGGGAAACAGGAAATACTTCCAGAATGAAGCACTCAACAGTTCTGCAGTCTGCAGGGCAGAAGGCTGAAGTATTAATGTTTGTCTCCAGTAATACAGATCTAAAGATATTGCTTTGTCCAAATGCAGCCATAAATCTTGCAATTTTAAACTGCTTCCAACAACAGGAATGTAACTCAAACAGGGCATTCCACAACGAAGACCATTTAGTCAGTATCTCTACTTAAGTTATCTCAGTGCTGAAATACTGTAGTGCAGCTTCACTTCATCTTCCTTCTTGTCCGCTTCAGACTCCCATTCAAACTTCTAATGCTCAGTTCAGAACAAATAAAAATAATAAAAGGCTTAAGCAGACTCCCTTGCTGGGCACGCAAGTACAAGCAGCGAATCACATTTAGCCATGGAAGTTGACCGAGCACATTTTCAAATCTTTCAGCAAATGATGCCAGAGCCTTATCCTGCTTGTTACCTTGAGTGAGCATGTTACGGGGGAAAAAAGGTATACAAACAATACATAGTACTGTTTATGCTAATTCCCAATGGAAAACTGATCTGATGCTGAGAGATGTTGCATTCACTCATGGCTGTAGGAATACTTTCATTCCACCACTTAAAAAAAAAAAGAAAAGTTGGACAGTGCAACATAGACTGCTTAATCCACTTACCATAGAAGCTTCCATCCCTTTTTATGGAATCTTCTCAGTATTTCTAGAACTTGACACCTACAGCTGGCTTAGTCATCCCAGCCAAGTTGCAGGCTCTATTTTCAGTTAACAAAACCAACTTATCTAGAATTCACATATTATATAGTAAATATATCTGAAGATAAACCATTAGCTCTGAAATGCCTGACCATGAAGAATTGAGAAACAAAGACAGGAGTTCTTTCTTGGTTTTAATGACCTTCAGGGCACAGAACTCCTATTTACATTGTCCCGTAGATTTCACAAGACTTAATTCTTGCACATTCATTTTGACACTTGAATGTCAAAGTGAGGGCAACTCAGATTTTTAGTAACTGTCTTTTTCAAACAGGAAATCTGTGAATTCCCCTCCCCATAGATTCTCACGCATTCACACAGACTCTCTAGAAAGGTAAGACACTTTATTGAATTTTTTTGATAAATTAAGAAAGGACTATGAACCAGACTTATGGGTCACAGGTGCTTGTAAACAGACATCAATTCCTTCCCACAGAAAGCCTGACTCCATGCACTCAGCCCGAAGTCACTTTCCCCACCGTTGCTCACAGGCTGCATAGTGATGAAGGGCAGAGAAAAAGTCTTCATAGCTGATGTTTAGGTGGGAAGGCAAAGAACTGAGAAAGCAAGTTAGAAACATTAAAATAAGCTTTTATAAACACCACACTATTCACACAGCCAGTCAAGAATATCACTAAAAGCAAGCTGCTGTCTGAGTAACCTTGTGAAGTTGTTCTCAACATGGTTATTGTCACTCAACTCTAGTAACTAAACCAGTCCTCCTCTGAACCTAAGCCTCCCATTAGAGCACACAGGGCCCTTCAAATCAGTGACAAGCTGGAGCAGCACAGGTGTGCCCATACATTTCAGTGCTCTACAAATGCACTCAGATTTAAGAAGTTCAGTAAATCTAGTCAGTTCAGTTATTACTAAAATTGAAAAGTAATACATAAGCATGATCTTCTTGCATTATCCCATTTCCCTCGTATCCTTAGTTTCCCTGTCAGAAACCTGTAAGCCACAGAAAATCAACACTGATGTAAGGAATACTGGCAAATGGGACTGGACCACAGACTAGGTGGTGACAGAAGCTGTTCCTTAAACCTGAGGCATAAAGCCTGCTGTTGTCTAGTCAAGGCTAAAAAAACCACAATGAATGTTTGACAGGTTTAATTTAATAATTATTAAATACCCTCAAATCAATCTCCAGACACTTGTTTAGCTGGATTTCCTCTTTTGGCCAGTTCCATAAGCTAAGTCATAAAGACTTGTTTAGCTAGATATTATTCGTTCCAGTGTGTTTCACAACATTTATAAGTAACTCACATGATTTCTGTCAGTCTGATGTGCCACGGAAGGAATCCTAATGTGCTGTCCACAGGACCAAACTTCAAGACTAAATCAGGATCAGGAAATCCATTTGTACCTGTAATAACAAGTTACATTAGGTTTTATTAAATTCATCAGAGGATTTGTTTTAGTTCTAAACCCTAAGGCATCTGCTTTTTCACTAAATACTTTTTTTTTTTTTAAATGAAGGTCCCCAGGACAAGTTAACAATTAAAAGCCCAAGAGGACAGACTAGTCTTGCAACACCTGAATGACCAACTGAGCAAAAGCTTAGGCAGCCACTGCAGGCCCAGCTGGACTGTTATTTTTATGTCAGGTAGTTTTCAAAGACTTTCTATGGAAGTGACAGGAACAGTTACATTGTTTTGAGTAACAGCAAACCTTAACAATGCTATTTCATCTGACTTGTTCTAGTTTTGTCTTGGCAAACTTGATTTTAGTAGCACAGAACATGCTGTACCCTGACTCTACCTACTATAGTCCTTACTTAACTATGTGGAGTTGCAGTCAAGTAAAAGGACTATTAACACAAAAAAAAAAGCTTAAGGAGGTTTCACTGAAGAATGTCTTGGTACTACAGACCATCAAGAGAAAAATACCTTGTTAGATGACTTGTCTCTCAGTATGGGACTAGACAAATTTTAAAACCAACTTACTATGAAATTTCAAGGAAACTGTTGCAGCTGGCATCTTTCTGTTTAGATGAGAGAGGAAGAACAGCGCAGTGTGTCTTCTTCTGTTGCTATGTGGACAACCTGACCCATTCTAGGGCAGAGCTAGATAATATTGATGAATTCCACTAGGTGCCCACACTCTTACTACCCATACCTTAAAATCCCAGCCAGTCCTTTCCCTCATGAGAGCATTCTACTCATCTTCTGAGGCTGAAGACAATTAGTGACCAAAAACCACTGTCTCTGTCTCACTTCCATATACTTCTGCAATGCCTAAGCTACTCCAGGCTAAAATTGACAGACAGGAAATAGGCTTAGAATGAGCAGGCTGAGCCCAGCTTTCCCTGCTAATTCTAGCAAGTTGATTAGAGCAACATGTAAAAACGAGTAGAGCAGCCCAAGGGGACCCAAGAAGCTAAACTGTTCCTCTTGCACCTACCTAGCTCATTTGAAAAGCATTCCAGCAGTCATAACCTTATTTTGCTATAATGCTGCAATTAGTCTGATTATTGCAGGCTATTTCTTGTCACCCATTCCATTGTCCACCAATTCTACAGGTTAAGTGCAAGAGTGCTTATACTGGGTAATGACTACCTTTAGCAGATAAAGTTTAATACAACATACTTGCTCCAAACTTCAGATGTTATTTCTCAATTCTTTCCTCATTTGCTTAAAAAAAAAAAAAAAAATCACTACACAAAAGCAGGCCTTTTACAATTTTCAGATTAGCTGTAGAGGAACTTAGTTTAGGGAATAACAAAAAAGGAAACTAAGGTCAGATTTTGCTCCACCCAGGTTTGGAAACTGAAGCTGGAGATTTTTCAAGAAGTTCACATCCTCCCTCCCCACTGAATCATCACAATAGTGATGATAATGATACCTTTCACCAGAGGTAAAGAAGTTATTTTCCCAAGCATGTGTATTTCTAAGGAAGGATAAAGTTTTTAGATATGAGTGTCTTGTGCTGCAGTTCAAATTTTATCTCAAAATTAAGAAAAAAATTGCAAAGCAAAAGCCACTTATGTGTTCAGAAGCTAGCATGTTAGTATGAAAGAGCTTTGCAGGGAAGCAGTGAATACTTAGAAGTGGGGACTCTGGAGGAAGTGGACAGCTTTACTCATCAGCTGATTCAGTAGCTGAGTACTCCTCAGCTGGTACAGCGGCAGGATCTTCAACACTGCAATGGCTTTTCAAACAGGAAAAGACCTTCAGAGAGCCCAGTTAATGCTAACATTTCCTTCTGGTTCCTATCTGAAGGAAAATGAAAATGCACACTGTAGTATTACTGTCAGAACAGCCTACTAAAAAACACAGTACTGTGCTTTCCACTCTGCATCCATTTCTCTACCTAAACACAGCAGCACTACAGATAATTTACATATGGAAGCTCCCTCAGAGCTGCTAGAGTTACAGCAGTCAAGTTTAGCACACAAGATAAAAGGATTTGGGAGCAGAATTTAAAAAACAAAAGATGCCAAAAGATTTGCACACTCAAAGGATAAGAATCTGGCAACATCCCTACTAGGTCAGGAGTTCTGCAAGCGGAACATGAAGGAATTTTAGAGCTGATAACTTTACCCTTCTCCACATAGATTTTACAGGGCAACTTGAGTAGCCTTAATTGATAGTCATATTCCTTGCTGGAAGGCAGACAGACAGCAAGTAGAGACAATACTAAGATGCAGCTGGCACCTACTTTTCTGAAAACAAGCTGGTTAGCTGAGGCATTGCTCAGAAGAAAGTACTCTTACACTGCAGAAAACTCAAGCTGTAAGAATTAAGTGCATGACTGAATTAAGAACAAGAAAAGCCACATGACAAGCTAGAATCATACCATTTTAGGACTAGGCTTCAATAACTGCACCCTAAACATGAACAAAAAGTTTAAAAACTATATTAACAGGTATTTAAATCAAAATGTGAAACCCCAGAGATTTACATAAGACGCCACACGAACGCAAACCCTAAAAATATAACTACTCAAGTACTGCTTTTGAGAACACTCTCTCACATCAGTAACACACAGATGCTTACATTCAATACTGTTCTATTAAAAATGCACACAAACTAAGTTTGCCTACAGGTAAAACAGAGTTTCAAAAGCTGCTGCTAAGTAAGTCATGAAAGAATACTTCACTTCCAACAATGTCCTAAACATTAAATAAACAAATTGATAAGTAGGACTAGTTACAGATATTATCCTTAATTATTAGCCACATACATGAAGCAGCCTGTTTCAACATTAGATTTCTCTTTCTGTGCTCAGCTAGCATGCAATATTTCAAAAATAAATCTGCTAATTTTAAGATTGGACCTAACATTTTTAAAATATCCAGACAGAAGATTCCCAACAAGTTTGAAAAGCTCCAGTTAAACATCACCGGTCAAAATACACACACTGGTAACAATTGTCACCAGTTCTCCATTAAATTAGTGACTGTTCTGAAGAAGCAATTGTTAATTTCCTTTAACTGCCTTTGGGGTATAAAAGAATAGATGTCCTAAGTTCTTCTTCAGGTGCCTTATTAAATACATTTAATAGCTCTATTACAGGAGGATGCTGATAGCACGGATGGAATTCAGTTTGAAGTGGCCAAACTGCCATGGAAGTTTGTCCACAGAGCAATTCAGCTGACCACCCACATGAAAAGAAGAAATCACTCACTAAAGTCCAATTAATGGGAACCATACTACAATAACATGCCTAAAAGCATCCAAATTCAAGTGTGTAATCTGAAACCTGACCCCTGCCAAGCTAATTACAGCTGCAATTAACATGCACAGATCACCTAGGCATGCTGAGCAACTCATTATAGCTCCATAGTGCCACTGGAAAAGTGGATGCTAATTCTAAACTACTTCTCCCAGGTGTGATACTAGGGCAGTCCTGTCCTTTTCATAGCTTTTGCACGTAGCCACACACCCCAGTGCAGAGTCAGTAATCTGCATGAACTAGTAATGAAGATAACTAAGCTAGTGTGGGTTATACAGCAGCAAGAGAACAGCAAGTGCTCTGTCATTTGCACTCAGGGTTGTAGTCAGGCAGCAGGAACAGCTTTAATAGCTGCAACCAGATCTGGAAAAGACTCTGCCCACCCATATTTGCAGCTTATAACTCGCAGGAAGTTAACCTAAGTTAGAATAGTCTAGTTTTAGGTGATCCCAACAGTACTTTTTTCCAAAAACCTCATTGCAGAACATACCACAGAGGCTGTAAATTCTGAAAAGCCAAAACTCTACAGTCTTGCTTAATATTTCTGCTAAAGAACTTTTCTGCTTAAAGAAGCAGCTCAAAAGGCAATAAACCAGTAAGAAATTTATAGCAGAAGCCTAAAAGCAATAATCATAACTTACTCTGACAGACTAAGCACCAAGATGCATCCATTCCAAGCAATATACTATAACCAAATTGTTATGAATTGAGTACTCTCTCCCCTCCTTCCCACAGACCATATTATACTTACTACTTAATAAGTTGTCTAACATATTCACATCCAGGTCTGAATGTGTTCTTTGCTGCTGTGCTACCAACTGACAAAAGTTCTGAGCAGCTTTGACTATATCTGCTTTTCCATCTTCCGGAGACAGCACCTTCAATGTAGATTGGCAATTTAAAACTGCAAGTACAAAACATAGTTTAAAAGCAACAGAAATATAATTGTTTTGCATGTGCTTTAGATAGTCACAGATACAACTGAAAGTAACTTGTAGTTTACATCACATATTACAACTAGTCACAGATATACCTCGTCTATCTCTTAGAGAAGCGGGTGAGTTTTCTGGATTTGCTGTATTACTAAAACACAACCTTAAGACAACTACTTTGAGAAGTCTTGTGAGAAGGGGTTTAATCCAGTCTTGACGTGTAGTCTTCCAGGAAATTTGGATTGGTTCTTACTGTCAGGCAAAGCACTGAGAGGAAAGGTGCTTGGATTGTAACCTAAGGGATAGTAAGCAATGCAGAAAGTTTGGGGAAAGGAAAAAACTTCAACAAACTGATTTCTACCCTAGAATAGGAAGGTGTTTTTAACAGCTACGGTGTACATTCACGTGACACGATTAAACTGGGAACCTCCCTCAATGTGATCATAGCATCTTGTTGCAAGAATTACAGTAAGGATCTAAGATTGCTACATTGAAGCTAGGAACAAGACAATAGTCCAGAATTCACCTATTAATCTTTAATTATGTCTGTGACTTAAGAGGACATTTCACAACAATAATTATCTTAATGTCTACACTATTGAGAGGCTAGAGCCTTCTCACACTACATGACTTGCATCATTGTCAGTTCTGGTAAGATATCTAAGAGGTAAACTTGCCAAGGAAGCTGAAGGACACAGATGGTGCACTATAGCTGGCTTGAAGTTAAGTGGGTTAAATACCAAAGTTTCAACACTTTAGACAGATACCAAACTTGTAAGAGTTATAACCAGATACTTAAAAATAACATTTCTTAAAACTGCAGAACCTGACTATAAAGGACCACACAGCACAGTCAAGATTCATAAGAACACCTGAAACTCCTCAGTTCATCTATCCAATGCCACCACAATGAAAATAACTGTTCTTCAATATTGCTTGACTTGCAAATTTGCATCAAATGTCCTACATTAAAAAATATTTAACAGTATTGTATCCCTAAATGTAATACATGTAATTTTGTTTTTCAGAAGAAGCAAAAAAATGCACATAATAAACTAGACAGATGTCAGTTTGTTCAGCTGGAAACATGAAGCATCTGATCTGACTGTGAAGCCTCCTAAAAAGAATGAAAAATTTAAAAAGAACAGAAAACACCTCTGCTTTTCACAGTTTCCAGCACAAAAGGTTCCTGAGATTTAAATGCACTCTTTCCATCACCAAGTCTAAGAAGTCTTTCAGTAGTTTGTTTGGTGTGAACATAAATATCCCAACTTAGGTAAGCGTAGCTAAGTATGCTGGAGTTTAAGACATTAATAGTCTATCTATCCCATTCTCTGCTGGTTATTTCAACCTTCACAGGAAGAAAAAAAAAAATAGGTGAAACCTGGGTTCTTCCACATAAATGCTAGCACCTTAGGCTAAGTTGATCATAAAACAAGTTCATGCTACAATATTAAACTTTATACTAGAAAACTGGCACAAAGGATTTTGGTATCGTATCAGGTCTCATAGCGGAAGCAAAACTTGCAAGCACTTTAAATGAAGCTAAATGTACTACGGCTTGTGCAGTCTTTTCACAGGTCTTTGAATTATAATGATCTTGAAACATAAGGGTTGTTTAGGTATTTTACTACCAGACCTATTTAAATATTCTGAGTTGTAGTTAGGAGAGGTGTATTAGCCCATCCCTTTAAGGCGGAGGCCTGATTTAAGCAGATGCCTGTGATTTATCATATTTTGAATAGACTTGTAGCATTTGTCTTAGGCAGCAGATGAGTAACTGAGTACTTATAGCAGATACTACTCTATAAGGAACATCAACCTTGAAACCTACTCCTGCTTTCCACATCTAACTACATGCAAAAGCTATTATTACCAGTTTTGGTTTTTTTAAGTTGTTCCCTTTACCTTCCTGATGGCATTATACCTTGCCATGACAACCAGCAGTCTTGCTCTTTCCCTTCTTCCTTTCCACTTTCAGGTGTATGTTTGGAAAGACGGAAGCACACACATTGTTAACTTGACATCAGTACCCTTACGCTTTAGTGCCTGTTCAACTCTCAGCAAAAGAATTAATTTCACTGAAGCAGTGGGGAGTTGAGGTATGCTGATGCACTGAAGGGGTCATGGCACAACAGTCAGGCTGAAGGAAAGATCAGACCACCCAGTAATGATTACTACAGCAAGGAGAGAGCAATGCTTTGCTGTTAGTTAAGAACAAATAAGCACAATGGAAGTTTAATACTAGCCCAGGAAGGTTGTATATTTTCTGATAATCAGTTCTTAATGAAGAAAAAGGTCACTGTACACAGGAATGTGTTTAAGTAAAAGCAGTGTTACGACTGATATACAGCTATTTAGAGGCATAACAAGCCCCTCTTGTAGTTTATCCTACCTTGACCAGTTTTGTCCTGATTTGCAAATTCCACGGTGTACTTGGAGCAATCTAGTCCCAAGAGTTCTTGCTGCTGTTTTAAAATTTCATCCATCAATCTTGAATTATTCCTCTTGAAAATACCTTTAAAAAAAAGTTGCACGTCAGCCAACTCCTGTAAAGGGTGCTACAAAATAAATCTGACACTAGGCAGGAAGAAAATATTAGTCAGTATTGGTTTCAGATGGGAGTTCACAAGTGTGGGTAAGAATTCAAAGCAAATGCACATGACTAATTTGAGTGACCTTGGAAAGACAACTCATGTGCTTTTGTTCTTCTTTCACCCAGCCTGATTTAAGAAGCAAGTTGCAATTGCATAAGGGATAGCTTAAGACTTACTTCATTGTCCTTAGTATGCTAGAAATAGAGAAAGCAATAATCAGAAAAGAACAACCAAGTCAGATTAACACCAAATTTCTTTAATGCCCACGCTGTTTAAGTCTGCTACCACTTACTGCCACATCCCTAAGGCTGCAGGCTAACAAAGCAAGTCACCACTAAATCAGCATTTCAGGTCTCAGTAACTGTCCACTCTTAAGCCATCCAATAGCATGGATTTCCTAATAAGAGAATTTCACAATCTGTATATTTCAAGGAGTTCATGCAGTCCCCAAGGTCTTTTTACACTTACATATTTAAGGCAGACACATTTTGAATGCAGGAAATCATAAAAGCCTGCTTCAAACATACTTGGGTTCCTGTACTAAAATAAATTCTAGCTTTTGAGAAACATAACTCAATTACTTCTAATTAAAAGCCACAGTAAAAACTAAATGTTACAGCTTAAATATTTACAATCCAAAAGCATGGGTAGGCATATTCACTCAGGAACTGGATAATGCTTTTATCACATGGTATTCAGAGGTTTTTACTGAGCTTCATTCAGATACCTTATGTCAGACACTTCCATTGACCAGTCTAAAAACACCCACACCTTAATCTGCATGTCTTACATTGTCTTGTAAATTTTATGATCAGGTTTAGGATTCAGCACCACAACCTGACTGTAGGATCTGGAACTGCTACAATAGTTCCCAAATTGGTCAAACAGTGTATAAGCACTGGATTAAGACCATAATACACTAGGAGTTAGTTTGCAATATGAAGTGATACAATACATTTATTTAATATGCAAGCCTTTAGGCCTAATGAATTAGTACTTTTCTACAGGCTTCATCAGAGGTTTTAATAGGTGGAAAAGTATCTATTTTTCCTCTCATCCTGGATTCTTCCTGTAAAAAACCCTATATCATTATAGAAGTGTTAGTGATGCTTATAATTGATTTCACGTGTTTAGAGAAAAGCAAGGTATGGTAAGGCACAAACCTCTACAGCAAAAAGTGTGTTAGAATACTTTTGCTAAGTTTAAACTGAAGTTAAATTGTTGGTCTTTGTGCTCCCACTTTCTAGTGTACACTTATACATAACAGAAATTGAGAATGGTGCTTTCAATAATACTGCTTGATACAACTCTGCTTGGCTCTGTCTGTTTCATGCTGGGGTTAGCACAGATTGTCTTCTTTACTCCCAAGGTCAGCAGCAGCGCAGCCACTGCAATTGCTAATCCTGCACCCTCTTCAAGGAAGATCTGTACAAGGCTGCATGTGCCTCACCTTTAATAGTCACTTGACTTCCATACACTTTTAGATATGAGAAATAAAACTATGTTCAATATCCAGACAAACATGTGACATAATTAGGAAAAGCTCTCAATCTGGGAAATAAGATGCTGCTCTTATTCCCCTTTCCCACTCAGCACTAATGATATCAAATCCTTTCTCGTGAAGGGTTTTTGCCCATTCCTGTCAAGGACTGGAAGAACTCATTTAAGAGTCCACACTCTAGCTCTAAAGTAAGTTAAGACATTGAGGACAACAGGTAGAAGAACTGACCAAAGTGTTTGTTTGTCAGTAAAAAGAGACATCGGATAATGGACTTGGTCCAGCTCCGAAGTGAAGGTCCTTAACACACACAACAAATACAGAAGACTCACTAAATAAATGTGTTCTTAAGATTTATCTGAGTATCACCCTTCTATTCTGCTCATTTATCTCACCCACCCCCTCAGTTGTTCAAACTTGGGGACTGCATGGCTCTTGGAATAGCAGTTTAACAAATAGGAAGCTACTGTAGTTGTACCATGTAGTTGCCGTATGCCTTCCTTGGAAAGGCCTCCACACCTAAATTCCCACTGATCCATCAACCTTGACATATATGGAGTTTTCCTGAAGAGAAGATCCTGAAGCACAGCAGAAAGTAGTAAAAATTCCAACTAACTCAGATCTTAATTAAAAACCAACAGCACTTGGGAATACTCCTTCAACATTTTGTCTCTCAGTCAATGCACAAGAAACTTATGAATGCACATCACTGCAAACACAGTCCTGCCAAATGCAATGTTCACAGGCCAAATTCATATTCGACTTCAAGAATTTTACATGGTCGTGACTCAGCTATATGCTCCTTTCCCTTACAGTATCTCAAAATCTCATTTATCTATAAGGCTCATTTTTTTTAAACTTTGTAAACGTACCCAAGTTAGTTCTCGGAGATGCTGTTGCTTAATTTAAACATGACAAATACAGCAAACAAGTGCATGAGTAGGCCAACTCAGTAACAGAATTACAGTGTTCCTAAGCAGTGAAACTTAACTCTTGGTTTGTTGCTACCCTCCAATTTTGTTCACAGTCCTCCACACAAGTTAAAGCAAGTCCAATATGTAATTTTAACATTATAAATAAAATTAGGGTTTGACAAAAGTCTAATAAATTTTAGCAATACAACAGTTGTTTGCTGTTAAATGAAAAAAAATTTTGGCACTACTCATGTTTCTAATATAGAACACAAACATGAAATTGTCACTATTATTTCTCATCAGAAGATTTTCTGGTTTTGAAAAGCAGAAACATTTGTTCACTCAGAACTCCAGAACCTTTGCAAGCTGGTGCAAATGTATATATTCCTGCAAATGAAGTGTTCTAAGAATTACATGTATTTAAGCACTAAAACTCCCAACGCAAAAGAGTATAAAACTCCCCATCTTGGTTTGTTTCTTTCAACTACTGAGAACTTGCGAGCTATTTTCAGGGATACTACTTGTTTTTACAACACAAGCTGCAAGCATGCTATCGGTCATTTGTTCCTGTTAGAGCTGAGGCAAACCAGAAATGTTTTAGCTTCCTGTCCTTAACCTCCATTACACAGGTCTTTTCCAGGGCTCACACCTTTTGCTCAGATTTACAGCAGCTACAGGCCACACCCCTTTGCTTGCAACCATGGTGTTGCAACATTTTAGGGTTAGATATTGACAAATGAAGTTTGTCATTAAGAGGCTGCCAAGTTCAGCAGGTGTAAAAGTGACAAGAATCTTGAACTGGAAGTGAAAAATTGGCACAGAGAAACACCAAGTGATGTCAGCCATTTGTTTGTCTGACTAGACTACCACAGCCACCACCTGTTAATGCCTTAATGGCATCTCAAAGTTCAACATTCTTAATTGCCCTGCTTTTCAAAGCAGCAGAATCTGGTAAAACACAGAATAAGAGTTAGCTGTTCCTTGCAAGGGAACACCTTACCAAAGTGGAGTCTAGTAAAGAACGTATCTCCGCAACACTTCAGTTATTTGCTTTCTCAACTTCTTTCCAGTGCTGACAAGGAAAGAGTTATCAGAAGTTATAACTGTTATCAGGTATTAATGTTTTGAGAAACAGCAAATAAGAAGCCACTTCAAAGAATGCACATGCAAGAAACTGTTTTAATACATGAACAACTTTTGCCTGCATCCTGTTGGATCATGCTGGTTGATAACGGAGGAAAGCACGGCCATTACACTGGGCCTCACAGGATAAGGAAAGCTAGAAACAAATACCTCCTTTATTCCAAGAGTCTAGGAAAAAAAAGTAATCCAAGCTTGAACGTAGCTGAAGTTACTTAAATTTCAGTTAGATTAAGGCCACTTAAGACAGCACTAACCAAATAAAGAATTTGAGTTAGAACTGAGAACTTCATAGGTGACCATTCCGCCCACATTTCTTCTTGGAGGGACATTCTGCACTAAGAGAACAGGAGGTCATCAGCAACTGAGAGAAAAGATACCTCTTTCGTATTTCCCATTCCTTTAAGGAGATTACCTTCCACAGATTAGTGTTATCCTTTTTAATAAATGCCGTCTGAGAACTCCTCTCAACTCGACGCCAAAACACAATTGCTGAACGTGAAATTTCTCGTGGGTGAAGGCCCACAGCAGATGCCATGTGATACTGGTATCTCACAAGTGTTCTGGTGACATAAAACCACAACATATTTATCTTGCCCAGTGAAATGAACATGCTGCACACCCAGAAAATTTTATGGATTGATCAAATGAACTAAACTACCAAATAGTCTAGAAGAGACTAGAAGCCTGCTTTGGGGATAACGAAATAATTTCTTTTGCATACTCTATCCCTCCAAAGAATTTTGGAGAGAGAAGTGGTCAGAAGCAGAGCAGTTCACTAGAAAGCTAAATCCAGGATGAATAACCCCAAATTTTCAGTACAGTCACACTATGGGGTTTAACAAACCTTAAACATGAAGCATCTATCTAGGAGTACAAAGCACCCAAAGGCCAAGATTCAGCAAGCTCCCAAAAAGCCCTCTAGACCTGTTCTAAACTATATCAAGAAATCTTCACAGAAGTAACACTCAAGCAAGCTCTCCCAAACGGCAAAACAACCACCAAAAGAAAGTTAAAGTATATAGCACTAGTCAAAGTCCTCTGCCTTCCAGAAGGTATTTTAAGTGCTATTACATTATCGCATTATCAATGCCTTCTGACTGCGACAAGGCTGCAGTATTTCCTCAGAGATAAGGTCTTGACAAGCTTGGCTGGATTTCTACCAAGTAACAGGACTGGCAATACAGAAGTCAACAGAAATAAATTCTTGATCAAAAGCCTGAAATTTTAGTTTGCATTATTTAACCCAGGTGCACACGGTAGCATTAAGTTTATTACAGCTTTGTCATGCTGCACATCAAGGAAAATTGGGAGGAAGGGCTTCCATATACCAGGGGCAGTAAAGCCAGGCTACCTTGGGCCTCCAAAAGTGCTGAGGCAACAGAGAAAGTCTCAGTTCTGAGCCCTGCACAACTCCAGTCAAGTTGCCTTTACAGTTACTGGTGCAGCTGCTGTAACAAAACAGTGTCAGCTGGAAGGCAGCTACTTATTTTGACACTGAAGAATACATGAACAACCTTCTATTTAGCAATTTTGTAAAAAATATAGAAATTCACTACTATAAACAAATAAACAGCTTATCTAGCACTTCTTCTGTAAAGAACTTCATGCTTCCCTTTCCTTCTATAGAAGGGACAATTAAGGACATATTTTGAATTTAATCCTTCTGCAGGAAACTGACACACTATTTCTTGCACAGAAGGCAACCATGGAAGACCATGCTTGTAAACTAAGGTTTGCCGTTGCAATCCAAAGAATCTCAGTACTACAGACATGCAATGAAGGAAAAGAAACAGATTAACCTATACCTCACCACAGCTAACAGTGATCCAGAGCACTCCTAATTAGTTTCCTTCTCCACCACAGCCAGCACCAGTGGGGACTTTGACAAATCAATAGTTGGTACAATTGTACGAACACAGAACCTTACAGAAGCAGCTCAGCAGTCCAAAAGCACTGCTAACCATCTGAGAAGATGGAAACAAGTGCAGACCGTAATTGTCACCCTCTGCTACTGATAAGAGCAAGTTGTACCTGACTTTATTCACCTTCACTATTATCAGTGTTAGTGCTGAGGGTTCCAGACTCCACTAACACTGAGCAGGGGATTTAACAACAGCTGCAACATCCTACTTAATGACAAGTCTATCTGGAAATGGTGTATGCTCAATCAAGACACCCTAAGGAGCTTAGCACCAAAAGAAAGGCAGCATATGTGCTATTACGAGCAGTAAGCATATGCTGGAGCTGTATGAATGACTACTCGCTCTCTGAAGCTGAAGTCAGTCTAAAAAGCTCAGCTGTGCACAAAGCAGCTGTGGCTGCTATCCTGGACAACCCACTGAACATCTGTAAAGAACATGGTGTGTAATGGCAGGCTGCTCTCATCAACCCTGGAAGTTTGGCAAAAGCCACAGATTTAAAACATTTTAGTCACTCTGCCTTCTTCGATTTTGCTCCAACAAACTGGAAATCAAGCTAGCAATTAAACTAGCATATTCTGGTATCAGAGGACCAACAGAAGAACAAGCTACTGAAAAGCATGTTTTGATACATGAGATAATAGGTATCTTTTTAGATCTCAGAGGTGATAGCAAAACCTCTTAACATGTAACTTTAGAATGAAAAATTAAAATCCATACTCATCACACAACCTGCACTTAGAACAAAACAACCAAACTAAACAAAAGAAAAAATTCCCAACATCAAAAAAAAAAAAAAACCCCATCATCACAACACAGAACAAAAGTGAATAATTTGAATACGTAACTTTAGAATAAATGAAACAATACATGGAAACAGCAGCAAGTAACCCAAGGGGGTTTTTTTCTGAACTGCCAGCAACAACAATTGTTCTGCAAGGTTATTTCAGCTCTTCAGGGGACAAAACCTTGTCATTTCTGGTCATCATATTTGCAGTCTTCTAATAATCAATCTTAGATCTGACTGAATTTCAACACATGCTGAAGAAGCAGTAGTAGCTTCTCAAAAAATAACATTTCAGACACTGCTACAGCTCTGGCTCCTTACTGTGAGCCAGGAGCTCAGCAACAGTGGCTACCTAACCACTGGCTGGTGCCTTCTCCCTCCTCAGTGTTGCACAGTGAGCAAGATGAAAACCAAGACAGACCAAGAAACATGATTCTCAGCTTGATCTGTTCCTC